>VICI01001196.1:0-24872 GCA_019593645.1 Akabosia matsudoensis | reverse complement strand
ACCAACTGACAACTTGAAACTTTGTCAGCCTGACCCTTGTCCAATGACTCCAATGTACGGAAAATATGAACCTTGGGCTCCTCGTAGTTTCGAAGTTATAAAGCTTACAGACGGACGGACAGACGGACAGACGGACGGACAGACGGACAGACGGACGGACAGACGGACAGACGGACGGACGGACAGACAGAAGAGACGATCCTATAAAGCAGCTTTCGATACTTAATAAAAGGTTCGCATCATCACACATTACGAATTACAATCAGAAATGGCGAATGCGGTGTCCAACAAAAAAAGAAAATGAAACGGTTTGGCAAGACAGTTTTGAGTTATGGCAGTGGCGTATCATGACAAACATACATTACTCAGGAAGACAAGAAAAAACTTGATCAAAATAATTTTGTTGGGATTTTGCAAGAAGAAATTGAAAACGGTTCGCATATCGATGTTGTATCTTGGATATGTATGGATATGATGTGGTAAATGCAACAAAAATGTCCTCGTAATCAGACCAGAAATCATTTCACGTTTGTTCTTATTGTAAACGTGATTCACTTTTCAAATGCATGTTCCCGAGGGCATGTAACATCATGTCAATATCACGTTACGCACGTACTTTTCATTCATTGTAGGTATACATACGATCAGTTCAACTAAGCTATACCCATACTGCCATATACATTGGGTTTATAAATACAACGGCCATTTTGCTGTCTTATTTTAATTTAGTCATTTAGAAACGACACTCTTGAGATTATCGATAAAAAAGTTAAAAAATCAATTTAGGTGGATTGGCAAAAAAACTGTAAATGTATCCCTAAAGAGAGACGCTTTTACTAATAATTTCGGGATAAAGATTTTGCACCAGCACACGGAAATGATTTGACAACGCCCCAATCGAAAACATTAACATATATGTCAATGGTTTTAGTTCTTGCCTTACTTGTTATATAACTCAGCAATTAGTATACGTACTTCTTGCATGACTAACATCAATTCTAATCTTTGTAAACCTATATTTCATTCCAAATATTTTAATCTCGTTAACTGATGTCATAAAAACAATGCTTTGAGCTATCGCGGTTGGTTTCATTACGATAAGTGAGATGACACAATTGCCAAAAAGAATTCCAGTATGCGAAAATGGGCTGAAGGTATGGTTCTCAGGACGGAACAGTATTTAGAGTTTTGGACTAGGGACCTTTACACGAGGCTTTTACAAATCATTTACATATAGGAAGAACATCTTATTTTTAAAGGCTGCTGGTGACCAACTCACTTTAAATTTAACAGTGATCGGATCAGTGGTTGTGGATACCTTGAAGTATTTCCGACTAGACTCCGAAAGCAAACGCATTAATAAGGAATCGGGTGGTGCTTGATTCCCCCCATCGAATATCTCACTTGAAATTTAACAGTGATCGGATCAGTGGTTGTGGATACCTTGAAGTATTTCCGACTAGACTCCGAAAGCAAACGCATTAATAAGGAATCGGGTGGTGCTTGATTCCCCCCATCGAAGTTTTTCCTCTACTAACAGTATTCAAACGGCATGTTATGAAGCGAAGGAATTAAAAACATTCAAATAAAGGCAGCAATAAAAGTGTTGCCTGAAGGGACAAAAGTGTTAATTTAGTGTTGCAGGTGACCTCGATAAATTTGACTGCAAAATAACACCATGGAACTTGTCAGTCATAACGCTATTTGAATTTATAGCGTCATCATGATTATCATCTTTTTAAAGTTATCTTTGAACGTGTTGGTAAAACAGACATTAGCCGCAAACCGTACCTATATAACTAAACACAGGGTTTATGTTGGACTACCTAAATCTCATAACATAGGCTCTATTCCTGACAACAATGCATGTATTATTTACAATTATTTACAAACCATAACTAATAGGTTATTCTCATCACATGCTTAAATTGCCTTATATCCTATTGAGCCTTTTTATTTTTTGAAAAGTGGAACGCGTAAGACTTCGGCTAATCTATACTAGAATTAAGAGTAAAATCATTTGATTTTAACTTGTTGGTAGGCATATTTTTTCACACATGCAAGTGACCGAATAAAACATTATACTCCGAAGAATTGTTAGATCTCTTATGTTGATGATTACCTCTGACATTGATATCGATACTTAATTAAATATCACTACGATGATTTGCAAAACAAAAAACCTTTTGCTTATCTACCTAAGTACAGTCATCAAGTTGCGCCAATTTAGTCGCAGCTTTGTGTGAAAGTTTTGAACCTTATGACTAGACAAATGTTACACCCGAAAAACTAGTATAAATCGCAATTATGCGTTGTTGAACGAATTTCATGTATCAAAAACAATAAGAACAAGATGTAACAGGACTTCGGACAGGACTGGTTCAGGTATCGTCTCGAATTATTATGATTTTCCGTGATAGCAGAGAGAAAACAGTAGGCTGACAGCTTGATACCAAAAGAGTGCTGTTAAGCCTGATCTGATGTATATATCCTTTACGGCCACAAGGAATGAAATACGAAATGATTATTTAATTATTCTCAGGGCGAGACAGAGTAAAGAAAAGTAGAGAATTTCAGACATTTTGACTTAGTATTTTTAATTTTATACTAACTACAATGACAATTTGACGGACATGAGCCTGCAAAGGGTTTTGTACAATTTTTACATACTATATAGTATTAGTATTATGATTTTTTCTCATTTGTCATTCGATGAACTTCATGTCCTTCACAAGTTCACATTACGCTTGTGGTGTTCAGAGCAACTTGGAGGCAGTGACTCGCATGTATTTTTCCTTTCTCTTACAGATTTTTGGTACTTTTTTGTTATTTTGAAGCAAAGACTTAATAAGGAGCTCCATTTCATTACATAAGGTAAAACTACTAAAACTAGTTGAATATTTGCGTGCTACCAATTGATATAACCTAACCCGCATGTCTTACAAACAAGACAAAAAGTGGACGCACAACTATTTCTCTATGCGCATGCTAGAACGGAGAAATGCGATCATACAACTCAATCAGTAATGACCATGGATTGATAATGAATATTTTATTATCCTTCAGTGGCGCTACTGTGCAAGTAGATTACGGCAGTGGATGGATACTTTCAATGTTGGATAGCTTCTTTTAAAACTGGAAACTTAATGGCCCCATTGTCGTAAATTAAAAACTTCAGACTACGAGATTATCCATTCTCATCAACATAGAGGTTATGGCATGAGAGATACAGCAGCTTTGAAGATGGATAAAAGTTTGCTGTATAACTTTCCAGTTACACTTAAAATCAATGTCCATTTTTTAAATGTCTTCCTTGCATGTTGAAAACATAAGGTAAATATTTACCATTCGCTTATCGCAGAACCATTTTCACTTTTACTTCGTGTTAGCTAAATCTCGTGACATGCTTACGTATCATTAAGTTCTTGGTGTTTTTCTGGGGTTAATAAAGTGTATATAGTATGTGGACTTTTTATCACCCTTTAACGCTCTACAAAAACAGCAGCGATATAGACACGTCCTTTCTTTAGATTTTCGAATTGAATATGCGTTTGGTATGGACGTCAAATTGAGTTGAGATGGTCATGTTGACCTAACACAATGGCTTCACTTTGACATGATAAGGACGGTAGAAGAGGAAAGAGAACCAGTCAAATTTTTACAGTGCTCCCTAAATTCTGAGGACCTAACGAAAGAACTCGCGTACATTCATATTGACGAAAACACTGACCAACACGAAATTGTGTTTTAAATCATTCTGAAGCTTCGAGCGGATTTCATAGAGGAGACGCTCATCCCTCCATCATTCGGATTCACTGCACTTATACATTTTGCTGAATTGAAACCCGATCAACTCTTGCATGGTATCTACATCTTTTCAGTGTGAACACATTGATTGTTGTCTTGTCTATTATCCTTCTCCTGGTGATGCTGAAACGCAAACGAGTGATTCCTGTATCAAGTGTCACGTAAAGGAGTTAGTAGTTCTTTTCCATTTAAACCTATCAGCACGAAGAGCAAAAAATATGTTTTTAGATAATTTGGTTTTGATATAGAAAGAGTTTCGCATGTGTATCCCAAACAAGCATATAATCTCTAAGTGCAAAATCTCAATCCGACTTTTGACAAGCCATTTTGAAAAGAAATTGCCACAACCTGCTCGAATATATTTCGGTGAGATAGGAACATCGAAAAGCATATCTTCAAAAGCTCATCATTATCATGATCATGATCATCAATGTACATGATGAGTTGCATGAATGCACTATAATAATATAAAAATGTGTTCTTTCTTGTCTACAGGATTTTCAAAAGAGAGCTTGTTAAATGTGCTATAATAATATTGTGGCTACACACCACCCTAGTCAACTTGAAGTTTCATTGTGATCAGGCATTGATGTTTTTATAACAGAGGCCCAATAATAAATACCTGCGAAGCCCTAACACGTACTTGGGGATTCATACGAAATCGGCAAAACTTCAAAATATACTTTTTTCTCTCCCTTCTTCTTTGTTGAGGGCAGTTGACAAAGAATACCTTATTGTGTTTCATGTACACACTCACATCCTCTGGGACTTATCTACGTAGAGAACTCCAAATTGCCTTCGATAATTTTTACACACATGACAAGTGAAAACCTGTGCTTCTCGTCACACACACATGTGATAACTTTTGAAACGGTGCACGAACATAAAGTATAATAAAAAGTAGAACCATATACATGAATTTCGTTCAAAATTGCAGTGACACGTCTAGTGCTAAACTAGCTGCGTTTGAGAACGCCAACTCTTCGTGAATGAAACTCAATTATATGGCGTTGCCGTACACAGGTTGCAACTACTACTACTGCCATTCAGGCTGACGACGCTAACGGCTACTCAAACTTGTTACTGGGCTGCCTGCAATTTTTTTCAAAACTTTTGGTTCGACGAACTACGCCTAGCCGAAAAATTGCAGCTTTGATGCAACAAAGCGTTGTTTGCAAAACGAGTCTTATCGGCAGCACAACGGTTTTTTTCTGTGCTTCGAGTGTGTGTTGCAAGGGACCAGGAAAAAGTCTTTTTGTGAAACGGAAAAGTGCTCAGATGAGCAAATGGCACTATCAGCCTTAGCACTAATGATTGATTAAGTAAAAATTAAGCAATATAAAACTGATCTCTGTCAGCATGAAGTTTGATTATTGTAAACAGTGTGCCTGTAATGTAGCAAGTCGAAAAAAGATCTCAAAATGTCTCTCACTGAACGTAGTATTGTTCGGATTGCTAGTGACCCTTTTGTGCGGTGTGAGTCCAACTAATGCAAAGAAAGATGATCACTTAGACTGTCCGTCCGAAAATGATCCGCCCATGATAACGGCTTCAAAACTGGGAGCGCTGGACAAAAAGGCAACAATCATCAATGCAGCGTTTACATCATCCGCCGAGTCGATGGAAGTTGAATCTGCAACAAGCGCGGATGAAACTTGGGACTCGTTCCGACCAATGTTTATATTTTGCAAGGCGAGCTATCCAATTACATGGGACTTTAGCGGGAGCAAGCCACCAGACCTGAGTGAGGAAACGCATGTATACGTGGACAATGTGTTGAAGCCTACAAAAAGGTGCTTCGTGTCAAGTTTAAAGTTGTTGGCAAGTGGGTACACGGGGAAAGAGTCAAGGACGGGGAACTATACATGTAAAAGTTTTGACGGAAAGCGGGCTGTTTCTATCTATAGATTTGCTCATGGTGAGTCAAACTGTCATACTCCCAGTATATTCATGTGTCCAGGAGGAAGAAAACTTGTGAACCCCAGTGCACTTGTTTTGTCACTCATGAATAAGTAGTATACTCATGAATGTATTTAAAATGTGTCAGTCCATGTTGAAGCTTGACCTTATGTCATTGAACATGTTAATGAGATAATTATGAAATATATTTGCAACGCATACGCAAACTACATACATGAGCAAAAGTCATAACTTCATTGAAATATGTTGCAATATTTTTAGATGGAACGACTATATTCAACACCAGGAAAACAGTAGAAGCTACAGTATTGGTAAAATCGGGGGTTTCGCAAGTTTACATCCCATGCCCCGCCAATGTTGCGAAATTGAATGCATCAATCCTCAGAGTGAAAGAGGTATGTAGTAATCACTAATATTTAATGATAGATTCGGTAGGAATCTAGTTTGAATTCTAATGAGCAAATTGAAAACAATGTATCTTGATTTTTAAAAAAAGGATGGCAATTTCACTGCGCTGGAAAAAGACATATCGCAAACCTACGACCCAAAGATGGGTTTCTTTCTAAGAGCTGGCTCAGATCCAAAAGAACTAGTGGGAAAATATGTATGTTCTGGAAACTACAAGAACGACACTGAGTTAGTCGAAGTAACCGTTTCCGCACCAAAAGGTACTATTTCAGTAACGATGCATCTTGTTTCATTATGAAAGCTTATTTTCATGTAAAAAATCATGTTTTCACGCGTATTTGAACCTACAGGATTTATTGTTTCTCCAAGCAAAAATCATTTGACATTTAGAAACTCAAAGATTTCAATGCAATGCAAAGCGACTGAACCTGTGGAAATGAAGTTTGAAAATCAAAATGTTCCGACACAACATCACGTGCGAGAAATTACGTACAAGTCTGATACGTTCAAATATGGAGCTGCTGCAGATATATTCACTCATCCTCGTCAAGACGTAATCCGTGGGGACGTCAGTTGCGTTAAGAAAAGCTCACAAGAGGTGTTATGGACTTGGCATTATGACACTGATTATGGATGCCAGTGTAACTGGACTCTTAAAAACGGTAATTCTAACGGAACATGTATAGTGTGTTTAACTGAGAATATTTTGTTTTAAAACCTATCTTGACATTTCTATACAGACGGTATCAAGGCAGCAAGATTTTATTTTCTTCTGGATCGCACATTTCGAGGAACGATTCGAGCATTTGCGTTGAATACTGAAGGCGACGGTTATTTCATGAATATTCCAACTCCTCGAGGAGAACTAAGCTGTACCAGTAAAGCTAGCTCCAGAGTGAATATGACCTTTATTCCATGCGAAAATCCTGTAGAATGCCAAATTAAGTCTGGCTATTTATCATGGGTGAGGGCGAATTCCGTTGTGGTCATTTCAAGTTCGACCGCAGAGGGTTAAAATGATTTTGTTGATAATTCAGTTTGACTTCGATGCGAGGAGCTACTCCACAGAAAGTATTTTCAGCGACGAAGATGGGGACGATCCACATAACGCTACTACCATCAGCCAGGGCTATATCCGGTCGGGAATCATTAAGTGCGGCGTCGGTGATTATATGACCACTAAATTTGCCATCGCTAACCTAGACACGTTGTGTATGTTTCTGTACTTGAAAAAAAAAAGTTTGTTACGTTGTTCTTTGCCCTTGCAGGCTTAAATGTATTTCTTGTGAACTTGTAGATATTGACCAAGTACCAACCGCGAACTTGGTACGTATAGTGGGCCCTGAGAACAACGTTTTTGTAGGCGACAAAATGCTGTTTACTTGTATGTATGAAAAATTTCAAATCGCAAGGGAGGCGAGATGGGCATTTTTATATAAAAACGGATCTGTTGATTTCTTCGACGTTGGTATGTTTATCAAAATGTACGCTTTGACTGAGGAAAGTATTCGTTAATAATGTGAACTTTTATTTTGAGTAGACAAAAAGGATGATAGATTTTCATATGACCTTGAAAAGTACTTAAGGTCAAGTTATATTAGAATCCCAAGTCAAGACGTGAAAGGACTCATGTGCTTCGCTCCCGTATGGAATAGTACTCAATGGAAAAACAGCACCTTTGACCTTTCAGTATCGCGTAAGAATGAAATTTAAGCTGGAGAGAAGATATTCTAAACTTGGAATTGCAAACTCTAATTTTTAAAACTTCTCTTGTATATTCAGAGGCCCCCGCGGTTGAATTAGGATCATCCTTGAAGTATTTTGTCACAATTTTTCTCAATGCTTTTTCAAAATTTTACCGACATGCCATGATTTCAAAATTGATTTTTTTTCTAAATTATGTTGCAGCTGTCCAGTCGATTCTACTCCCATAATCATACTCTTGCGAAACTCAAGCATTTCGTCAAGGCGGACAAGAGTCCCACATCTTGTTTCCAACCAAACTTTGACTTTGTACAATCCTGTCGATGAAATCAAGTTAGTTTGTCGGGCAAACTATCCAGTGCAATGGTTTCGTGGTAATGAAAAGGTTGGTCAACTTTACAAATCAACAGTTCATTGCTCTGAATGCGAAATGAGGTAGAAAAATCGAATGGATGATGGATAGTTTCTGCAACAAAATATTTAAATTTCAGACGAATTCATCGAAAATAGGAAAAGTTCCATGTAGCAATGTGTTATCGACTAAAAAAGTGTATGAAGCAGTTTTACACATCGAACAACTACACAAGGAAGGAACAGGAAATTATACATGCAGGAAAACCTTTGCAACTACACCTCAATCCAGCGTTTACATATATGCCGTGGGTATGAAAAATTTTCCGTACAAGTCCGCCCATTTGTATACCGATTATGACTGCGATTTTACGTAAACTATTACACTATCAAGGTGACGGTGAAGCCACATTTGTCAATGAGGGTCGTCATATGCAAGTAATCAAAAACAGTCGGGATTACGACCCTTGGGTGACCCTTCCATGTGAAGTTTCAAATCCTCAGTCGAAACCATATTTATTCCTCGATCATGAAGATTCTGTAAGTTGACAAGTATTTAATGCATTAGATTACGTTTGGGTGTTCATTTCTCAATCTCCCAAATAGGAGCGAATCCAACGCTTTGAACTGAGTAGCACGTTGAGGTATGATCCTAAATTAGGATTCGAAATTGACAGTAGCAGTATCAATGATCCTGTCACAACATTTGTATGCTCAATGAGTGAGAATGCAACCACATTTGGTGTGCTGATTACTTTACACAAACAAGAAGGTAAATCCGTCGACCGCTTTTGTCTTTAAAAACTGAGCCCAGTAACAATAGCTAAGTTTTCATGAATACACAGGTAAACTGATTGCTGGCGCCATTGGGAGTGAACAACACACACCGGATGGCATGCTCGTAGCATTTACGGTTTTCCTACTAGCTCTAGTCATTCTGATGGCCGTTGGTCTTTTCGTTATGTACAGAAAATGCCAAGAGGTATTTCGAAAATGGACATGTTACGAATCCTTATTATGATAAATGAGTGCTTCGTTTTTAAATCCACACTTGTCTTATATTTTAAACCTATAGGCTGCAGCGAAGCCTGCTGATGGTCATCAAATGGGTACAAGAGAAACTTTCTCCTCATATGATGATGTACGTATACAACATGACGATAGAGCCAATATCGTGGACGGAAACTACAATCGATTTTCGTGAAAGGATTACTCTTCAAGTCCGAATCAAATGACAGTTAAATTAAGTTTAAAATCTTTCGAACAAATTATGTATATCGTCCGTCATAAATATTTCTAAAAAAATAGGAGATTGCAATTTTTGACAACTTCGCTGACAGATAAAAATGTCCACAAAACTCAAGATCTACACAAATGAAACTCTGTAAAAAAAAAAGTTTTTTAAAAGGAGCGGCGTGTTCCTTTCATGTAGCATAATTTTTATGTATTTGCTGTTCAATAAAAACAAAGTTTTTTTTTTAAATTCTTGCGCAACAATTCTATTTACATTGAACTTCATCAATATTAAACCCTAATTCTCGGAAAACAGCAAATTGAAAAATTTACTTTTATTACCTTCCAACGCTATGTTCGCACCCATGAAAGCAAATTTCACATTTTTATGGTTTGTAATTCATTTACCCTTTCCTTAAATAGGTTTAGAAAATTATATCTTCAGTTTCATAAATGGTGGCGTGACGCAAGTAGTTAGGCTTTTTCTAGAAATACTTTGGCACTGTGAGGCAAATTTTCTACTGCCCTGCACTGTTAAATAATGTCAATAGCAAATATGAGCAAAATTAGCCTTCTTGTTAGCAATTTTGTTTTTCTTAGTTATATTACATAAACTCGTCGAACGAGTTGATGACACATATAAAACAAAAATTACCACGTACGAAATCTTCTCAAGCTACCGCTTCCTTTGAATTTAGAAAAAAAAGATACAGTCAACAGTGCGGATGTCTGAGGCTGATTTCCCTTACTATTACTTTGATCACCATATATCCTCCTTCCTTTTGAATGTAACGTGTCCTAGAATACGATTTTTGCGCTTTTATCTTATCCAAACTTATCGCCCACTTGTTTGAAAAAAAAATTCGCAACACATGCATTAGTCTACATTTGTCGCGGGCACATGTTCAATTTACTACACTCAACACAGTTGGAGCTATTAGAAAAACTTTCAGTTTCATCCATTGTTTTTCTGCCTGTAGATAAATTTCATGTGTATGCTTTTAAAATATTGCCCACCGGTAAAAACGTTAGTTGTCGTCAACTAGTAGAAGTGATCATCGGCCACAATGGCATCTCCGTGTCTTTCCATTTTACTATTTTGCAGCTGTACACTGATATTTGTCACGTCCCAAGCGATAATGACAGGCGATGACGAACAACCGTTTCGACCAATACAAATAGTAACAGTCGGAGGTTCCCAAGTGATTCGGGATTCAAAGTCATTGGACCATGTGAGCGACGCAACTCGATCAAATTCAATTACGAAAAGCACACGAGAACAAATATCGAACGATAAACCTTGCGAGAGTAAACAAGTAAAGTCCTCGAACTGTTCTTCCAGGCTTTCTCCAATTTCAAGTAAGGCAAAACACTGCGGTCCGAATTCACGGTTAGTTGGTGAAAGCTGTCTTTGCAATGAAGGTTACAGACAGTTCCCCTTCAGCGAGTTTTGTGTTAAAATGAAAGGACAACCTTGTGTGTTCCAAGAGAACGACTGCAGCACAGACATGACAAATATGGTATGTATGAACAACGTGTGCTCATGTGACGACTCTGATGTTTACGACCCCATCACGTCACGTTGNCAGACATGACAAATATGGTATGTATGAACAACGTGTGCTCATGTGACGACTCTGATGTTTACGACCCCATCACGTCACGTTGCATCGGAAAAGTTGGCGGATTATGCTTTCCAGGCATAAAAGACTGCACGTTGAATGCAGAGTGCTTACGTGTTCCGACCAAACGTCATACGCGGAAGCGCAGAGACGCGTCCTCCAACTATTATTACTACCAAACAGATTCATTACCATTGCCAGACTCGGATTACATATTTAGCTCGAGCAGTGACATTGAGATCAGTGGCCGGTGTCAGTGTATAGATGGTTATGTCGAGGACTATGATGGATCGTGTAGAAAAGGATACGGCCAACCTTGCAAATTTTCCAACGACTGTGACAGTTTAAACTTGGTGTGCAGGGAAGGTGTTTGCTCATGTCCAGATTCACTACAGGTATATGACAACGTGAGGAAAACGTGTTTGGCTCTTGTTGGAGCAAAATGCTCAGACGATCCTGGGGGTATATCATGCGTCAAGCTGGCTTTTTGCCTCCGTACGAATTCCAAACGAAGTGGAACATGCGTGTGTGGAGAAGATTCAGAGGAAACCGACCTCAGAACATGTGCCCCAATTTCAGTTCCGCCGCCACCACTACCACTAATTTTAGCAGAAAATCAAAAATCCAGCAGAATTTTGTTTAGTGCCTGAAATATACTGTTAAATAGCTTTTAAAATATTTATTTGATTGACTTGTTGTTTCATATAAATAAATTAGTTAGCAAAAGTCGGAAGTGTGCTCAAGTATGGCCTCGAAATACATAATAAAAAGATTCTGATTGTCCTACAGAACCAATGACAGGATTAAAAATATTGAATGAATGCACGTAATTATTAATTGGTTTAAAAAAGAAGATTGCATTATCGGGATCGATATCTTCTGCATACACGCAACATAAACTTTAAGCATCCTTCACTACAACCAGACAGAAATTTCATCCAATGGCTTTCTTGAAAGGTCAGGAACGGTGCAGTCTTTGGCAGGATAGCCGACTGGCAAAAGCACAGTTAACTTTTCATTATTTGGCCGTCCGAGAAGAGTTCTTAGGGCAGGTCCACAGTTCAAAGGTGTGCTAGTTAATGTAACCAACCCAGCTTTCTAATGTGATAAAGAGATACAAAGCATATTCTTGTAACCATTTGATTTACTCTGCTGCATGCATTGTAGACTAAGATTGTACAAGATTGCCAGTTCCATTTAAATGCTAACCTGAATAGCCGCAATGAGTAATCCCGTGGAAATCGCAACACTGACTTCATTGTAATAATGATTCTTCTTTGTACCGTCAGGATTAAATCCGTATGCTTGTTTAAAAACCAAAATGAGGTATGGGGCGGTAGTTAAGTACTCCTTGACCCAATTTGTCTTAAGCGGTTGCAGATCCGTCGTCCACTGCGCACCTATCAAGATGATAAAACACGAGGTTATATGATAACATGAATTATTTATTTTATGGAATGTAAACAGTTTAATTGTCTAATAAAATCTTATTTTCTTCAAAATCATGTATGGGGAACATACAAGACAACGCGCCCTGTGACGTAAATACCTACGCAAGTAGGAATTTCACTATTCGAAAACAAACATTAACAAGTTTGGCATAGCATACCCATTCGTTTTGTATAGTTGACTTCTTCCTCCTCTTCAATAATTTGACGTACGGATGCTTTCAGACCTTTATCACTGACGACCACGAACGTCCAGGGTTCCGTATGCGCACCACTTGGCCCAGTTCCTATTAGAAAACAAGCCTTATAATTTACTGTACGTAGCAAGAACGAAGCGAGCTTTCGAATACATTTTCATACCTGCAGTCTTGATTATGTTTTCGATGACTTCTTTTGGAACAGGTTCGGAACTGTAGTATCTACAAGTTCGTCTATTGTTCATATCTGTGTAGAAGTCGAAGGATCGTTGTATCATTTCCTTCTCTCCATACTTGACATAAGTCGACAGTGGAACGTGGGGTAGGTCTTCGGGTAACGCACTAGAAATTTTTGCCTCAACGGCATCCTCAATTTCATCATGAATTTCAGCCTCTGTAAATAAATAAGAAAATTATGAATGAATATGTTATGAATACAAGCATAACACACTTATACCAGCGTACCTTCGTCAGGACTGCGATATTTCTTTTTCTCTGGATTTGGCTTGACTACTTTATTCTTCGTCGGCCCATTGGATTTCGAATCAGGATTTTTCACCTGAATAAAATGCACTGCTACGGCGTATGCAACGATCAGAGCGAATACATGGGGCCAATAATTGTACAAAAACGGAATCGTTGTTTCCAGTGACATATTTGTTGTCCGATGAACTTGCGCGTTTGAGATCTCGACTAGATTAAAAACTGCGTCAACAGCAAAAGACCAATCTGCTGCGTCTGCGTCTTCTGCTGTGCGCTCTCTGAATGACTTTAAAATACTTTATCGCCCAGAACTAAATCCAACTTACCCTTCCTGGTCATTATCAAACTTGAGGTGAACTTGGATAACATGGAATTGTTAACAAATGAACTATAAGTTCCATATAACGTTTGCAGTACTATATTTGTTATGTTATGATAAGGCAGGCTGGTATAGTACCATGTTTTCTCCGTGCGTCGAAAACTTTGATTTACATATGTAACTGATCAGGAAGGATCCATAGACTGTCTCAACCGTTTATAGGTTGAGTTACAGTCGTACGTTAAAGGAATGATTATTCCGGTTCCCCATAAAACAACGCAGTGATCTTCAAAGACAAATCATTTATCGAGTTTTGAATGAATGCGACATTGAGTTTAGTTATGCATACATATCTGTAATTATAGCGCATGGATATGTGGATGCTTTGCTTAAATATCAACAGGTCATCAATGACTTTGCTTGATGCGTACGATAAGTTCTTTGGATATATATTCTTATTATTGTCAATGGGTAAACAAATATGTGGTCTAAGTTTTTTAGAAGATAGCCATTTGTATATGTACCTCATGTTTTTATATTATGTATGTAGTTTAAGTACAAACTAAGAATGATATTCAGCATTATTTGTAGAAGTGGATGCACTTGAAAAATAATTACTTAGGTTCGGAATTAAGATTGTTGGTTTCATGATTACTAACACATTTATTAACGTGAAGGTTGAGGTTATTTATCAGGACATTTTTACCTCCGATTACCTCTCGTGTCAATCATTTTCAGCAGGACTGCTTGCACAGTAATGGTCCTATAAAGATGTGCAATGAAAAACGCGTAAACTACAAATCAAACCTCCAACGAGCTATACCAATACTTGCTGACTTTCGTATGGCTATTCCAAAGAAACCTAACTAGTCCGCTAAGTTTTATTTTCGGGTTTTTTGGAGGAAGGTGTACGTTAGTTTCCGGTTCACATTCGTTTCAACCATTTCCTATTGAAAAGGTTGTAAAAGGAAAGGATATTTTTGAAACGTTAACAAGTACCACTCCCACAGGTAACCATTCAAAGACGCGATATATTAGATTATATTATATAAGGTAACGGCGCCACTTTCCAGGGTCATTATGCCGCCCAATTCACAATATCTTTAATTGACACTTTATAGTACACTTCTCAGATAAATATCAACAGCTAATTAATTCTCATCTGCAGAATGTATGATTACAGGCTGTTTCTGAATTTTGTTCTTATGCGAACGTGAATATAAAGTGAAGCTTATGAAATTAGCAAGATAATAGACATTCATCAAGTGTCTTATATGATATTTTGTTTTAATTAGGTTACAGTCTGAACCGAAATCTTATATAAGGACAGGAAGGAAAAGGCATTTTACTCGGTGAGGATTGTGTAGGAAATTGTGACGAAAGAAGATTTTAAAACATTTCCAGGAAATCATCTTTTCCCCTACTACTAAATCGGAGCTGACATAAACAGTAAAATAATCCACTCGTAATTGCAAGAAAAATTGCAAGTTCTACTTTTCGAGCTATCATGGGAAACTTTCTGCGAATAGAAAATAAGTCTCAGGACCACTCAACATGATTGAGAAGACAATTTACTTGCGGAAGCAACGAAGTTGAAAGTGAACTACTTTAATTAAACTCTTAGCTCCTTTTGTCGTTGTGGTCTTGATCTTTTAGTTCTCAGCTTAGCAAACAGAGGTAACCACATACCAACGAGACCAAACAGGATTTAAGCTTGTAAACAGTTTGGTTTATGCGAGATCATAATAGCTCAAATACCATATGCGTTACATTTTTTTACTGTGTTCGTGTCTTTGATTCTTTTACAATTGTGATCAATATTGACGTACGAAACGAAGGCTATTCACTTGAACACATAAAATTATATAAAATTCCAAAGATTTATCATTTCGCCGATGCCACTTGCGTAAGCATGTGGTCAAGAAACCATTCGCTGGTTTGTTGGAGTACATCAAACTAGAGCAAACAATCCAGGAGATTTCCTACTCTTATGTAGACACAAGCTCATTTCAATGTTTTTTAAAACTGTGTCTGATTTTCCCTATTACATGCGGTATGCCAAATGTTTTTCATCGTGCTTTTCTGTACTGATCCCTGGCAGAAAAAAAAACACACTGTGAGGTGTTGTTTTGCAAAGCTTCCATGATCATGATGGTGTATTTTTTCGTCTACATATTTTTAATACGTTGTTTTTGTAACTAGCCACATGAAATGATAGCACATGATGTGAAAATACGAAGAAAAAAATAAACACGCGTTTATTCGCAAACATTAGTTTTCTGTGTACAACCGTTTTTGCTAACTCTACACTAGACTAAACTACATTTCTATTGTTTGTTGTTGTTTGCCTGACTGGCTACACATTTTCTCCTTCCAGCTTTTTTTCAAGGATATGTTTTTACTAACACCGTTTGCTATTCACAATAGAATTACTAAAAAATACATATATAATAGACAGAATAGAGTAGACATAGCTTGCCAGTCAAATCAATTAGCACTTGTACAGTTTCTCATGCAAACACATTAAGGCAGAGAGATATAGCAAGCGTCATGCTCATCTGGTTGACTTTTCAAGGAAGTCTATGACTTTGACTGAGTGGGCTAATTGTGCAAAAGAAATACTATCAGAGTCGTGCATAAATTGACTCATAGTCAGAGCCAAAATGTATTTGGCGATTGGCTGTCATCTATCCAGCCTTTGTTTGATGAAAATAACATTTTCATCCATGCACCGTGTGTAATAATCTGAAGACAACTTGAATTGTCAATCATTAAATATTGAGCACGCCTATTTTGATAGACAGAAAACAAGACGAATATATGGTGTTGACCTTCTCATGTGGTCAATTTCGGTGAACAAAGGTAGAGTTCAAAGGGAATGGTTTTCTACATTTCAGCTGCAACCATAACTCACGTTTGAAATTAACGCTCCTTTTTCATTTTAGCTTTAAAAACATACTTTATTTCCCACCATTAACTTCAAGAAAAAAAATCCCTGTTTTTCATGGGCGACTAAATGAACATAAAAATTACAATCTAATTGTAACAGCAATTGCTAAGGCTAATGACGTGAGTTTTCTGTAGGTAATTTTCCTCTCGTGGAAAAGAGAGAAAAGCATTTAGCGCGTTCAAATCTTCAAACCAATATTGCCTGGAAATGTCAGGGAAGTTCCCTGCACTAAAGCTGAATAAAAATTTTATTTTGCTGGAGGCAATTTTTATGCCAGATTTCATGTCAGAGGAAGATGATGATGATAGCTTTTGTGTTCAACAGACGCCATGTCACTTTGACGTAAAAAAACCGAGTGCTGACATAGAAAATGAAACTCAAACAAGCCAACCAACATTGTACAATAATCATCAAGTTCAACAGTAATGTGCTTTATGCTTCCAGTCGTTTGCATGTTAAAAAAATATAGCGAGCAGTTTTTTCACTGCTAAAATAAATTTTTGCATGGTTTACTTTATCCATACCATTTTCAATAGCCAAAAAAATTTCCCAGAATTTAACTACTTTTTCGTTAAAAGTTGCTCAGCGTACTGCCACCTCCATACTTCTTTCAGCTCACCCTTGTAAGTTGGACAAGCATTCCCTTCTTTTTCCTTGTCAGCGCTAGATTCCCAAAAAAAAAAAAAAAGTTTGAAGCTTTTCATGTTGAGAACTCAGCTGGAAAAAAAATATATCGTCTCGTCTATCAGTTCGTTTGCAGTGCATGCATGATCATGTGGAATATTTGATGACGAGGATTTTTTCTAGCCAGTAGTCTAGAGTTTTTGTTCTTTTCTGCAAACAACATAACTCCGTCTTGTTTCTCCTTTACTTCTTCTCCAGAGAGATTTAGACAGCAGTCCAGTCCATCTGCGGATTTAGGATACAACTGTGGTTGTTTTTCGCGTGAAAAGTTGAACACAGTGCAAAAACAATTTTTTGGATGGTCAGTGCCCAATCAAGAAAAATAAAACATCAAAACACACTTGTTGTGGCTCTGATGAAGTGTGGTGTGACACTGTTTACCTAACAGTTCCGTGAAAATATTTGTTCTTTATTTGGAATAATGAACAACTGGAAAATCAAAAAAATAACTGCAACCGAAAAAAATTAATAGAAGCGATAGAGTTTGGTTGGCTGTGTTGGAAGCAAATGGGAATTTGCTTTCGGAGAAAATATCTGATTCTGAGAATTGCACACAAAGCTGGAAGCGTGAGTACGAGTACACAACGCAAATTGGTTCTGGAGAAAAGCGTTTTCTTGTGTTTGACAGAACAGGTAAGGCGTAGCTTGATAACATCGCAATTTTTATTATATTTTAAAATTTTAAATGACAATAATCAGATATACAAGTGTAAGTATAACTAATTTTTTGCCTACATTGCACTGGTTGAAATTGTTTAATGCATGAAAATATAAATTGGAATCAATTGACAAGTTTAGTTTGTTTACAACAATACTACCTGTTGATTAACACTTACCGTAATAGTGCGTAACAGTAATTAAGTTTTTTTCGTTTTGTCAATTTCAGGGGAACTGAACGCGAAAGAGAATTATTACCTTTAACTTTGAATGTAAGTTTTGGTATTTGAACTTGGTATGAAATTATTTCTGTACCGTGAGTTATATGAAAGAAATCATTCGTTCTGAAACATGTTTTGTTTTACATACTTTTGCAGGATTGGAACAGTCCCGTTTTTGGGGATACTGGGCCTGTGAGATATTTTAAAATACTGCAATCTTTGAAAAAATGGAGGTAATTGACTAAGTGTTTTGGATTTCAATCGTGAATTGGTATTTTTAATTCTACTCTGGGTTTCTAACTGAAATGTATTATTATTTGGCCTTGTAGGAAATGACAGCACCCCAAGCAAGAAAACCAAAAGAAATGGTGCTATAGTGTTTGGAGTCCAAAGATGAGTGTTCTGAATAAAGACAGTTTCGGAAGTATTGCGTTGAAGCGAGAAATACTAGTCAAGTAATTTTAACGATACCCAGGTGCACGTTGATTAGTCAGAGAGTAGAACTTCTAAGTTATTTAGATAAATATTCAATGCGAGGCCTTTAGTTGTGCCTTGAGAAGTGGGAGGGACGAATTACGATTCAAGAACCGTCTCGGATGAGTCAGGGAAAGTCAAAGATGTATTTGTAGGGTGCTCTATTAAAGAACAGAATTTCTTTAATCTAAGTTAAAGGTGCTAAGTGCTGGTAGAATACAAACCATAGATAGGCTTGGACAATTCAAATCTCAAATCTGAAATATATGTGCATTAATATAAAATATCTTGTGACTATCTATTCAAACCTGAATTACAATTTATAATCATGGAGAAACAGAGAAGTACACGGAGCAGCAGTAAGAAGCACCTTTATAAAGAATTTGAGGGGGAAACAGCTGGAGCATCTTTTTTGCAATCATCTGAGTTGATGCCTCTACCTCATTCGTCGAAGGCTCGTAGCCTTTCGTCCAACAAATCTGATTCGGAGTTTGTTTCTGTCGAAATCGAGTTGACAAATGGTATGTTTTTAAAACAGATTTTGCTTTTAATGGTAGCATTATTAACGGGTCTCAAGCTTTAAGTAGAGTTTTGGCTGTTGCGCTAGGTGGTGCCAAGTTTTTTTTGCCATTTATGTAACATAATGAGTGCAGGTATTGTACGATCAAGCGTAACATATCACATTTCATATTTATTAGTTAAGTGAACCAAACACTCCAGTTCAATACACTTTTAACTTTAAAATGTTTCATATGTCTACTCATTTCGCGTCTATTGCATGCAGAATTTCATATGCATGCATGTCGTAAGTCTTCTGTCGTCTTGCATTTTGTATGCAGTATCTTGAAACAATAGCATTGCCGAGCATGAATCATAAAAAATATTACTTTTATTACCTGTATACAATCAGCAAATTTTTATTCTTAATATAATATACAATATGCCTAATTCTCGGCTAAAAACAATATTGAATTTCAACTGTACACTGTAATATTGTGCTAGTATCCCTTGCGCAAGGAATCCTTCAAATTATAATTTATCGTCCACCTTGTCATTTAAGTTGTGAGTGAGCTGTGCATGAAGATGTATTAGTTTGGAAGTATCTTATAAATCATGTGCATCGAAATGTTTTGAGTTTCGTTCGTCACATTTGAGGAAAAATGGGAAATCTTATCGGCCTATGCCTTCCATTGAGTCGACTTCGGAGGCAGACGGACATCTCGGAGGAATGCAATCAAGGTTGATCTCCTAACTAATTGTAGATTAAATTATTCTGATAATGGTCTATATATCTCTGAAACAGTCACGCAATTAGGGTCTTGAACAGTATGGGTTTTGCCCGAGAATCAACTTTGCGAGATTGTGCGTACTCAGCAATTTGAACTTTTAGTTAGACATTTATTATCCTAATGCTCATTTTATATTAGGCACTATTGTATCCGTCCATTTACCCAACAGCTATTTTGCTGAATGTCACCTCGTGATAAGTTGCATGTGTGACCTAAATGCTCGCCTATCGTATAAGTGTCCGTAATGAGCATTTGCTCCATACTTGAATGTCTTCCTACACGTGAAGCTTTCTCTCCTCTTCGCTGTCTTGTGGGGATACCAAAATTCCTTTGCTGTCATTTCGAAACAAGTTTGGAAAAAAGGTGTACATTTCACTGTATAGATGGGGTCGATCCCCCAAACTCATATGTAGTTTTTTCTCCTGCAGCAACCTCGTGTTTCATATCAGCTGGCAAAAGTCTGTTTTTTTCTGCTGAAGCATTTTCCCCTTTCCTAGAACCCACTCACCATGACTGTGAGCACTTTTAAAAAAGGTGTTCTGAAACGATACTCGTATGCCACACACAGCAATACCACCACACTGTGTGGATCATTCAATGTAATCGTACTTGCTGTCTATTAAGCACAATTGAATATTGTACGAGCAAGCTCAGAGCTGCTGCTGGTGCCATAATTTTCCAATGCCACATACTAATCACCGTATCTTTCCTGCAAACTCATATGCATATTTGACAGAACCAGAGAAAAATATCATTTCGCAACTTAATATTACTTTTCTCATGTACTAAACACGTAGGCTTTTTTTCTATGCACACAACCAGCTGTATCCTCTATAGTATATGGCTTCATCTGTAGTATATCCCGTAAGCACGAGAGGATTTTTACGTTTGCACCTCGAAACAAAGCTTGTACACATGAAAAGGGTTTGCACCATTGCGAGAGTGGCAATATGCTGCCATGTAGAATCTAGCCGAAGCATCAGGAGAATAGAGCTGTGTGAGGAGACTAGTCAACCTCATTTCGCCTTCAGATAACTTCAGACAGTCGAGTAGAACACATCTATGCCGAACTTTTGTGCAGTTACTTGTATGCATGTGCTCTATGAGTTTGTTCTACATTGCTGGCAAATTTTTTGTTTGTTGTTGCAACAGCTTTCACCGTGCTATTATATACCCTGTAAAAGTGTACTTTCACCGGTTAGAGAGAAAAACTTGGAACCAAAGTTTTCTCCATTTGTTTCAGTCTACGTCAGCTAAGTAATCAATTGGTGCTATCATCTTGTACAAATAGAACATCACCGGAAGTAATCATTGTTTTTATAGTTATCAGTAGAACATATTCGTTTCATATAGACACTATCGGTTATCGTGCTGGAGAGCAGTCTGCTGTGAAGCCAATCATTGTGTTGTTGACCCTTACGAGCAGTTTAGAAGAAAATTTGTGGTTATAATACTATCTCCGCATGGTGTTTTTTATGGAACTTGAAAGTGGTCATTATAGTATGATTTATTTTATACAAAATTTGTCACGTCAATGTGAAAGATACTGTGCTGGTTCAGTTTTCAACATTCATGAAATTGTTTAACATGACATCCCTGTGGAATACAAATAAATATTCAGCTTATGTGACTTCTGGCTTTTACGAAGCTGGTTAAAATAAAAAGTATTTTCGCTGGGATGAAATAGTGGGGGAGTATCATTGACCATTTTCTTTTGTTTGACATATTTTTTCTAGTTTTAAGATAAGCAAGGATCAGGGAAAACCGGTGTGGTTTACTGAAGAAAACTGGTACTCGCGATAAGTAGTTGATGAATATATTTTTGTAGGTATTTAAGTTTCCATATTGGCAGTTGGTGGATATTAGTGAAAAAAGTTGTACGCTTGGTCATACGGGGATTGACACAACAAGCGATACATTTTCCGGTGAACGGAAAGAAAACAGTGTTGAAATCAAGTGAACAAGTTGACTGTCCAACAGTGTACATGAGTAAGTTAAAAATGGGAGCCCAATCCGACCACGAAAGTGGGTTCTTTGAGGGAGATGAGGGCGCGGATGATGATGAAGTGGAAATTATTCACGAGGAAATAAATAATCCTGGAGCTATGATTAAAACAACCAAAGGTAAAACAATATAGAGCTGTCAAGTAGGCATTTAGTTTTACGAAAAATTGATTTTAAATAGAGATCTGCATGATCATTATAAGAGTTAGCAGCTGTTTTCTCTTTAAATGTTGATTAATACACGTGAAGTTTAAATGCTCTTTTGAGCATTCGAGTTGTTGCTACTACGATCGGCGCTTTAAAGTTGCTCAAGGATAACCCAAGTATAAGAAGGTCATTTTTGGTAAAATCAGCCACGTTATAACAACTGACAGCTTTGAGTTTTATACAGATTGGCTAATGGCCATATAACTAGGAGTCGATCTCGTTGCTGGTTTTCAATGTCAATGAGTTTACCGTTTCCAACCTTGACAATTTTGGTTTGTCCAACCAAACACGAGCACATCCTTATGCACAAGCCATAAAACGGAAACATACTTACGAAGATGACAAAAAAAGAATCTCTCAATGTCATGAAAAAAGTTTGATAAGCGAAATCATCAACTTGCTCTTTCTAAAACCAAATGGAATGGAGGATAGTACAATAGCCAGCTACCGATAAGCACTTCCAGTTTAGATTACGTTATCTACGATCTACCTAATTTGTTCGTTTTCTCAGTCTGTGCACTTACATAGAATGCACAGTCTATTTTGATAATGGAGTATTTGAAAATTATTTCCAGCCTGTCGCATCCACATTTTTTTGTATGAATGAAAGTTAAAATTCATATTGTCAATGTTCTCGTTTTTCAAGTTGTTGTGAAATAAATAAAAGTGGGTTGCAGTTTTAGTTATTTAGCGGCTACAAGTTTAGGGGATTTCGAAATTCTGAGAAAGTGCAATGCATCCCGAATGACTTATTCCAGTTAAGAAACAAAAAAGGAGAAAGATTTGTTGAAAAAACATCTTATCACAGAAAGTTGTTTTGCTCGTGGAGTGCTCATAATGCCATACTACGTATGATGCATATATGTAATGGAATGTCAAATGGGTTGTGGGAATGGGAAGAAAAGAGAATGTACGAAAAGCCTGTCCCTAAGCCTAATGTGACTGGATGCTTATTGATTTATGAAGGAACATGACAACGCAACGATAACTGTGTAAATCGAATAAAATTGCTAAACTGTATGGAAATTCTAAAAATTGCTAGAAGGCAATATCGCTTTATGAATTTACGTTTTATATCATCTCATATTACTTTGTGGAAGTATGGTAGTTTGAGGTACCTTTTAGAATAGCCAGTTGTTCTTCCGAAGGTTCAAGCGCGATGTGCGCACATCATCCTATAAAAATTAGTTTGCAATAAGTTTTGCAACATTGATTCTAATATTTGCTGAATGATCGCTTCTTAGAAGCGTTTCATAATTCAAATTGGAAGCAAAATTCATAAATAAATTACATTATAAAGTATGAATGACACACATGTATTTTAAATGATAAACTGTCAAACTAGTTTATGCTATATAAGTTTGGACCTGTGAATCTGGAAGACTGCACTTTTATCGCTCTGTCATCGACTTCCTCAGCACGTATGTAAGTTGAAATATGCCTGTCAGTTTCAGGACGGAAGAATTTCATTGCTGGTGGCTGGATGGTTGTCACGTAGAGTCAAAACTGTGATTATCTCATGTGCAAGCATGATGGCTGTGTACGTTGTGTTATGATTGTAATGTCTATAAAAAATATTTGTCTCAACTGATGTCCCAAAGTACTTACCCCCAGTCTATATAATTCTCTTTAAATGTCGTACCAGTAGTAACGTTTTTAGTCTCATATGACCACAAAATCAGCAGACGTTTTAGTATCCTTATGATTTCAAAGCGAACGTGTTCATGATGTGGAGATTGGAGATACATTATTCCAATTGGGTAATATAAATGGCACGTTGAAAAGGCTAAGCATAGTAAGAGTCGAATGAGAAAATAAACAAAATGAGCTTCACTACTAAAAGTGAAGACATTGACCTGCTTGCTGCTGTTATGTTGATACTTGCTTACATTGCATTACAGTAGAAAAAACCGTGTTGAGGTTTTTCTGTACAAGTTACATGTTCACCAAGAGAGAGTGAAGAGTTAGTTTTGTATACTCATACTCAGTGCTTTGTGTAAGCGAAAAGTTCCACATACATACGTACTCCCACTGCTATAGTAGTGTTACACAGCATTATGCATCGGCATGATTGTTCCCCATTTTCTTCCTTTCTATCCTAATATTTGCAATGATACCCTTAGACGTTTTTTTGTGCAGCTCACTTCTATACACATATAACCATACTACACACATTCTCCAAGAAAAATCCCGTTGTTGGCTATGTGCACTGGTTTTTTTTTTTCTTCTTTTATCTTATTCACCTACCCCTTCTAGTTTAATTGACTTTGTACTCCATCCTTCCATTTACAAATCTAGTGATTTTTATGGATAAGTAAGATGAAAATGGCGTTCGCTGTTACTTTTTGAAGTACGAATGTTTCAACTTGAAAGCATAGTTTCGAAAAGTTTTCATTTTGTAGCGAGGAGTGAGGGACGTAAATAGTAATGCAAAGATAAGACTGCCACTGAGCCTTTTTTCGTTCTAGAATCAAAACAATTTCCTCCTCGTTTTCAATAGATTCATTCCATAGTGTATTACAGGCACAGACTTAGTATTCTGGTTCCTGTTGTGTAACATTTAAAATGTTACAAAACGCATGAAGTTTTTTTATGAGACCGTTTTCCCGTCTGCTCGCCCGTAACATTATAACTGGACCAATGTTTTCACTAAGCTTCTCGTATCTGGTATTACCACTAATTCAGGGATAGAATTTTGGATTGCTGAAGTAGTCTAAATCGCATCATTATTTTATGCACTCATTTTCATACTATTTTACATAGAGTTAAATCCTCAAATTCCCCATTCATTTGTTTTAATGACAGTCAAGTCGAAATAACTACCAGAATACATATCTTGATGCTTGCAGTATGTCATCCATAACAGCTGCACAAAGTTGCACATTGCATAGGCT
>VICI01001195.1:0-24872 GCA_019593645.1 Akabosia matsudoensis | reverse complement strand
CTTCTACAAAAAGCCTCGTTGTCAAGCATTCTTAGCTAACTTCTTTATTTAAAATATAAACTAAACTAAACTCAAGATGGGCCTTAAGACACAAGGCTCGTTTGAATGTTTTGGATGCAAAGATGTGTCCATCCACTGCAGTGGAAAGGCAATATTCTTGCGGTTCCTTCACGTTACAATGGATAGAGGTCAAGGGAACAAGGAAGTTTTGAAAGTGTGTACTGGTCACATACAGGAACATAAGACTTAAACATACAGGAACATATTTGATTTCTGTAATAGTTCCCATGAAATTCAATGAACGTCTCGTTCTGACGTAATTAAATCCAGTTTGTATTGCAAAAAAAATTCTAGTTAATGGAGTATGTTAAGTTGATTTTAATAACAAATTAAGCTGCCGCTACCACAATTTGGCAAGTGTTATTACATACGTACAGCCACGAGCACTTCAAATAGTGGCTGCACTAACGCTATATAATGACAGCAAAAAACCACTTGAGGTGAAAAAGTTAATTGTTAGCCTTGATATTGAAATTATGCGCTGTTAATTAAAAGTGTAACACCTTAGCAATTATGACATCGTGTCTCATGCATATGCATGCAGGGGATATCATAACTTCAGTGAGTGACACCTTGTAAAACGTCTCCAGAACAGCAAAATCCTTCATTTGCTCATGGTTAGCTTTAAAGTGCGATTGATTATCCATCAACCATTTATTATCAAATAATAATCTTGTGTTCATTATGTGCCAGCTTCAAGCATATTGAATTGCGAATCAATTAAGTGGTTATCTCAAAAGCAAAACATGCTCAGTAGCAGTTGTAATCTTCCATGTTGTTACATAAGAATGAAAACCGGTACGCACAGAAATGCGAATTACTATCTATAATTAGTCATGGGGAATAATTCATTAGGTTTTGAGTATGTAGATGATATCTTTTTAATTGTAAAATTGTATAATCTGTCTCAATTCACTAAACGATTCTTTTTTTTTAATTAAAAAATAAACACAACGGCAATATCAACCACAAGTTTCTAGCCGATTTAAAGCGTAAGTACTCCCTCCAAAGGTCTTGGTAGCCTTGATAACACATTTTCACGGTAATATTGATGATTGAATAGCAATAAAGTAAAACTGGTCCATCTCTATAACATGATTCGTCCACCTACAACAACCAATTATGTCAACAACATTTCATTTTGATCGCTATAAAGCGAACAAAAAACGACTGATTAAAGGTCGCAGTAAGTAATGATCTTTCTTTCATTGTTGGTCTCAAGACTTAAATTTTGTTAGTGACAAGTGAACAAGACTTTGTAAAAAAAAGATGTTCTTGGCAAACTCAATCAATTTTTTGGCTCATTCATTAGATATCTAAAAGACATACTAACGCTCCGCGTGCAGCCATGTAACGCGTGTCTCCAGAGCCTGCAAAATGTAGCATAGCACAAGTTGTTGCTTTGACAGTTATCTTGATTTGATGGTGGTCTGCATGTCTCATTAACACACAGATCAAACTTTTAATGAACTCTTGATCATTTTTGTGTTCAAAAAGAAAATAGATAATCACGCGAGAAATTTGCGGGAGTTGAGTTTAGGTGAGAGGACGAGTATGAGCCACATAGAAACTTAAACGTAGTAAAAAGCTATACCATATTTACCTTAAATCAATTAAAAAATTGCTCCTGAGCCTTCAATATGGTTAGCAAAACACCAATAATTCCCGTAGAGACAAAGACAAGTTTTACAGGGCAGCTGGCAAAAGTTATTCAGAACCATTACACGTGAGTACTAGAATATATAGGTTCCCCCGTAGTGTTTTATATGTTTTTTGCACATTTGCTACTTTTTGCGATTCCAGTGCTACTCCACCGATCAAAACTCCAGAGCAAGTATTTCGAGAATCATGGCTGATTCCTGGAGTGATTCCGTTTTCCAGATGGTATTGCATGCCAGCAGCGTTTATTATTCAGTTCGCCTGCGGTTCCCTTTACTCGTGGAGTAAGTGCTCATCCTGAAATCGTTGAATCTCGGATACTCAGATACTTATTGTGTGCTTTGTTAGGCGTTTTTAATAAACCGATTGACACTCTGATTTACGGATCTGTTGTGAACATGGCGCCAATTACTTTCTATTTGGGTATCGCATTCCTCGGTGTCTCAGCAGCTATAATGGGACCATGGCTGGAGAGAAATGGCCCACGAACAGCAAGCATTCTAGGAGGAAGCTTCTTCTGTCTTGGAAATCTCCTAACTGCAATGGCCCTGTATTTCAAACAAATTGCACTGGTTTACATAGGATACGGATTAATTGCTGCATTTGGAATCGGCGTTTGTTACATATCGCCTGTATCTGCTTTACAAAAATGGTTTCCAGATCGTCGCGGCCTTGCGTCTGGAATTGCCGTTTCTGGTTTTGGCGCAGTTATGTATAAAATAATATAATTCAATGGTTTTAACTTCGAAAGCAAATACATAATTGAAAATATTGTTCTTGTTACCACTACAGGTTCAATTGCAAGCGCAAAGCTACAAGTGTTTTTGATGGCTAATTGTGGCTTACCGATGACATTCATCATTTTGGGCAGCTGTTACACTGCATGCATTTTTCTGGCTGGCTTAGTTCTGAGAACTCCACCACCGGGATTTTCTCCTCAGCCATCAACCTCAGAAGAAGGACAAGAAAAAGGAGAAACTCATGAGGAACAGAGTGTCACGCTTTTGGAAGCTCTCAATTCAATGGACTTCCGCTTGACTTACATCGCCTTTTTTTCAAATATTTTATTTGGACTAGTTGCCATTTCTCGTTTGTCAAATATGATTACCGATATTTTCGGGGAAACTTCAGAGCATGCTTCGACGATTGTAGCTGTTAACGGCGGATTCAATCTCTTCGGGCGTATATTTTTCTCCTTGCTGAGCGATTATATTGGTCGCAAAAACGTATATATATGCATGCTCACAACACAAATGTCCATCCTCATAAGCTTCTATTTTATAACGACAACAAAAAACTATTGGATGTTTTTGACAATAATGTGGCTCATTTCAGCTTGCTATGGAGGGGGTTTTGCGAGCATACCCGCATTTTTAACAGATAAATTTGGCCAGTATAATGTGGGTGCAACGCATGGTGTCATTTTAACAGCTTGGTCACTGGCTGGAATCTTCGGTGGTATTGTATTTACATCAGTATTTAAAGCCGCGTCTGAGTGTCGAGATAGCTCCGACCCATTTCCGTATTATGTAAACGCTTGGTGGATCCTCGCCATGGTCACGATTGGATTGGCCTCCCTCGTGTTCGTTCTGCCTACACACAGAGATCAGAGTTTCTATCGTATTATTGGACTTTCAAACTCTGATAAAAAAGAGCTACGCAGTGAACCGGAGAAGCCCAGAATAGGAACCGTTCCATGAACGCGTGGCAAGTCCGCCAACCCGTAGATCATCGACTAATTTATGCAGATAAGATAAATGTGATGCGTATGTAAAGAATGAAACGGCTAAGATTTTCGAAATAAACACTGACTATGCACTATACATTGTACATTTTTTATTGAAAGCTTATGGATTTGGACATTGATGGACCGAAGAGGAAACTAGCTCGCGCATCCGGATTTTGAGAAAGGATAAAACTAGTTGCTTTTTCCACCTCCTCCAAGTCCGAACAGGTTAGTGAATGTGCTGAGGGGATTGCTTTGTTCAGCCTTCTTCTTTTTCTTTGCTTCGCTGCTGTCCTCTTCCTCGTCATTATTTTTGTTTGATTGTTGCTGAGCTCCACTCAATCCGGACAAAAAGGAGGCAGGGTTTGCAAAGGCGTTGCTACTTTGGAAGAATTGTGCCTAGACAAAATCAACTTGTGGTTACCTTAAAATGTTACCAAATTCACGAATTCAACTTTTCATAGGAAGATTACCTTAGACACACAAATGAGCATGGCCATTAATAGGACCATATAAGTAAAAACTTTCATTTTGAATTCCGACTCAGATCTCCCGAAGTTTCCTCCTTGTGAACTCGATACGAATTGGCGTCTATGAGGAAACTCGTTGTGTAAAGGAACTGATAACGCTATTGATCGGATTGTATATCACTAATATATAACTAATTTTTGTAGTTTCATGTCAACAAGGCTGTCGGTCTATCTTGAGCTGAGTGTCATATCCTTTACGCATTATAACATCTCCATCCATGTTACAAACGTTTTGCTACTCTCTACAATTGTTAACAAAAACGAAGTTCCCGAATGCGTCATGCCAATTTTACGACGCGACAGACCTATAAAATTTTTACTTGTGTCTGAAGTTCAGATAAACACGTTTGATACGATAGAAAGAATGGAATGCAGATGTACAAAGCAATCATTAAGGTGACGTATTACGAGTTTCATGTTTCTCTTGAGTTGATCAATGATCTGTTCTTAAAGCTCTGATTTTGGTAACAGGAAGTGGGAAACAATACACTTGACGCGGTCGCATTAAGTACGATAGGAAAATTTTATCGAGTGTGCACACAATAATATATAATGACTTAAACTTATATATGAGTTTATTCTGACGCACGGAATTCCAATATGGTCTCATTTCAGTAGAAATATCTGGTAATTTAAGGTATTTATTACTGCAGCTTTCACAATGAACAAGAGTAATTTTTGAACAAGTCTTCTTCAAAATCCTAATGGTTCGGTTAAGTTCTGTCTGGGTGCACAAATTAAAAAGCCGAAAAAGGGTTGGGGGGAGATTCCCCATCCCCATCCTTACTCTTCTCCTTCCCTTCTTCTTTGCTTTTGTCACCCCCAGGTAGGAAAGCAGCCATAGGTCCATTTGACATGATGCTACCGAACGGGGCTGTCAGGAAATTGGCACCAGGCGGAGCTGGCTAATTTGGAAGAATTGAGACAATATATAAAGTTTGAGTGTTAATAAAAATTTTCTGATCAGTATTTTTAATATGTATTTTATTCTGATTTTACCCTGGCATTTGCTGTCATTAAGGCTATGACGAATAAACCGAAAGTGAAGATCTTCATTACGATGCGACGTGTTCCTTCTATTCTGATCTTGCGGCGAAAGGGAAGCGTTGATTAAGTAGTTGACGTGCAATAGTTGAGAATGACGATACCCGTAAACAGGAATACACAAAGCGAGTAACAGCTTCTTTGTTCATTCAGATTTTTATCACATCCCATTATATGACGCAGTTTAAACGCTTCATCGATTACGTTTTGTAATATGAGTAATTAGTCGTGATCTGAAAATAAATCTAAATTACAAAATTCCGTACTCTAGGGTACTCTGCAAAATCGTGTAACTTTTCAAAAAGTCAATGGGACAGTAAAAAAGTAAATGGGAGAAGGCATGAGTTTATGCTGTTGAACTATTTTGTTAATTAATATAAGATTACGTGCTTATGAACTCTGACATTAATTGGAGATGCTTTTTTTCATTGTTTCAGAAACAGATACACGTAAGATCCAATCACTTTTTACAGAATACGTTTGATTGCAAACTTTATAGACAGATGGCATACTTGCACTCTTCGTACTTACTTCCTTTAACAGTATGTCCAGTTGTCGGTTAATTAGAGATTTCCACTCGGTAGACATGTTATCCAATAAGAAGAAGGTTTAGGAATACAACGAGCGTTTTATTGTTTATTGACCCTACGTTTCGACCAATCACTCACCAATAGTATGTCCAGTGTTCTCATCCCGGCATTTGGACGTGTTCCGTTGTCCGTTGTCGAACGCAAATAATAAAAGCGCGTCACCACAAGGGTTATATACTAAGCAAATGTATCATAAAATACTTATGTACGCTTGCAAGGGACATGCTTTCAGCATAATTATATTTGTAATTTGGGAGGATGTTATCCTGAAAACTAGGATTCCTTGTATTCCCACTTCATTCGATTGAATTGCATTCAGAACTATCTGTAATTCATCCGAAGGCAACAGTCTTTCTGTTTTCATCGTCTGCAAGCCATTCTTTTAATTTGCCCATTTGTGTGCTAATGTTCGCAGCGAAGAGGAGAAAACTGAATGCGTAGCAGTAAAAGTAAATCATGCAGGTTTTGGCCATGTCATTTTTTTACCATGGCCATATTCAAATTAATGGAATAAAATAGTGTTGCTTCGGCCAAGGAGCATGTCATAAGACGATTCAAGGCTTCATTTATGATCTCCGAGTGTTTCTGAGCAACGGTAAATTAGCTGCCATGGAACCTCTTCGCGCTCCATTGTCATGTGCTTTTCGGTTTAGGAATTCCAATAGGACTTCAACCGCAATGAATCTTCGAACGACCGTGGTACAATGCATATCGTTATCGAGTGGAGGAAGAGGCACAGAAAACTCTGATCTTGTATCTGCTGATTTTAGTGGTCATGTTAATTCAAATGTCTGGCCCACGGGAATTTCTTGCCAAAAAAATGTCTTTCATGTGAAAAATGAAAAATCCCAGCCGAAGTCAAGACAGTGAATAATTGTGTGTCAATTCTGGTGATATCTGAAGGTTTTGCTAGCGCTTGTACCTGTTCTTGAAAAAATGCATTCTTTCCTTCGGCAACCATGTACAGTAACCAAGACGCCATCGAATACTCTTTCTCATTGCTGGAATAGTTACCTAAGCCTGACAGGAAATTACCCATGGGAATGGCCATCGAAATTGTAGTCATAATAAAAAGCAACATGGACTGTATGATTAGTCTAGGATTGTGCAGTACATATCTTTAATTTGTGGAAATCCAAGCTCAGTTGACGGAGATTACACAAAAATGTTTCCGAGCAAAACCATACTCGTTTGACTATAAAAGTTTTGCAAACGATTGCAAAAATATACAGTATCCAGTTAAAATAAATGATAGGATTTTCCACGTCATCCCCGTATCATCAATAAATGATGTATCGATGTCTTTCTTGATTCCATTTATACAACGAAGAATCATAATAGTTGCACATATATGTACATATTAGATATACAACAGAAGAATATACAATTTCCAACAGTCAAGCAAACCATATTTTTCACTTACCTTTTCAACTTTCACTTAAGATTTTTGCAATTGGGTTCCCACACATGAGAAGCTCTAAAGCAATCCTTGCCAATTTTTTCTGCTCTTCAATGGGCACTATACACGCTCAAGTACCATGTATGTAGGTAATCATTTCAAGTAAGTACCTAGGTGAAAACAAATATTTAGTTTCCGACCAACCCTACGAAAACCTCCACTTGATCTATAGCCTTGAACCGCTCAAAATTTGCCATGCTAATTCGAAAGGACGCACTATAATACCAAGGGCGTACACATTGCACTTAGCGTTAATCCTTATCATAAACTCTATATTAGAAGAAAAACAATCGATTTAATCATGTATCAAAAGTTTCCTCATGATTTGAATTAATTTTTATACAAGTGTAGGGTGTAGGGGGTTTTCTTTTTGTCATAATTGATGGCATAGAATATCATAAGAATGAATGATAGGAACTATGAGTTACTACGGACTATTCTATGGCATGTCAAATAGGTATTACTTTATTTTCTATTTCCCTATCTTCAATTTGAGTGCGGGTTCTCATATGTATCTTGTTTTAACTGGATTTCTCAGGTTGAGAAGACTGTTTTGTCTGCCATGAAGTAAATTGGTTGGTCCCCCTCTATACAAAGTGTGAGCTCACAAATTCAAATAAAACCTTAACCTACATAGCAGTTAAAGGTAAATATGGCTGTTAAATCCACGTTCTCCATTCATAACGTAAGCATTCTATCACCCCCACTTCGTCTCGTATTTAAACTAGGTACATGTTCAGAAGGTAATCTGGAACAAAGAAAGACAAGAGTTTGGAAATGTAGGACATCTTCTAGTTTCTAAAATACATACAAAACTATTATGCCAGTCCCAGTAAAGCTATTATATCTATATGTAATTGATTAATAAACAACAGTATAAATGATTACTGTGATCAGTTATATAAGGACGATGGCACACGTTCAAAAGTTTAGGAAAGATGAAAGGACTTATGAATGAAAAAGAATCAAGCCTCTTGATGAATACAAACACATATAAAACCTACCTTATCTACTATAATATACAGACTTTGTTGTAAGTAGGTTAACAACGCAATTCATAACCTTTTATAATGCCCGTGTTACGTGAACTTTTTAAAGAATCTATTCCAAACACACGCGCACGTTCCTTGTGACAATTTGTGAAAGTGCGAAATCTTTCTTCCCAATTCTAATAGTAATAATTGAATACCTATGACAATATAAACCGTTATATATTAAGTTAGTAGCTCCAAATACAACTCAATCAGAAATTTTCCTTGCCCTAATACGAAATTTATGGCAATGTAAATTAAGGCAACTCAAGTGAAAAATTGTTTTGTCATCACCAGCCATTTTTCTTCCTTTTCATTTCCAGGCATGTCTCTTTGCCTCCTTTTTTACTCTAGCGTAGCAATAGCAATAATAACAAGTCGAGTGTGCCGTAGGTATGACAATTAATGTGAAGTATATTGGTTCGCACGAAACTCACTGCTGGTTTCTCAATTTTCGCATGTCAGTCAGTTTTGTTTTTTTGTCTCGTGGGCACAAATATTATACTAAATTAATATTTGAGAGAATAAAATACTGGTCCGTCCTGTGCAGTTGTAAACACGAAATATGCAGCTCATAATAAAAATTCTTCTTACACTGTATTCGCTCGCAAATAAATTTTCAATGGGATGAATAATACGATAACTTTTGTTAGCTTTATTTGCAGAAAAACTGGCAGTTTAAGTTGCAATTGCCCTACTTATACATTCTCATTTTTAAAGGGTTGCATGCTATTCCAACTAAACACAATCATTATCCCGCACCACTTCATTTTTTAGTTTCACTTGAAATGTTGTGTGACCACAATCTACCAATCGATACTTTCTTTTGGAAGTACAATTTGTAAAACGTGTGTTTCCTACCTCCTTGCATGCCTCCTCGTGCCCACGATATGCCTTTTATCTATATATGTATATAGATTGTCGTAGATGTGTTTTATTCCAGTGAATGTAAATGAACTTACTTGATTCTGTTTTTTGCTTCCACCTCTTTTTATTCCCTTCAGTGCGAGGTCAAGCAACCTCATATTAATAAAATATTCGCAAGCCATTTTTGGTATAGACTTCTTTTTCAAAAGCACAAAAAATAACAATCATTCTGATTCCAAATGTAAAAAAAAAGACATTTTTACGTAGAATCGTTTACGTTTGCTGTCAATGTCCACTCCACGTCCGCGTCCTCTTGTCCATTTTTGCGACTTGTCTTACAGAGAAGGGAAGTAGGTGCTTGCGTTGTCGAAACCTATTAGCACGACAAATTCTATTGGTCTCCCACCACGTTGTAGTAGTTTGTCCAAATTAAATATTAACACGATTGTTTGTTTTTCTCTGTCAATCTTTCGATGGTACGCTAAGATTAATGGGTCATTGAATTGTGCGTATGTAGCTATTCGTACGAAACGTGGAAAACGAAACAACAAAGTTGAGGATAAAAACCATAGGGCTTTGCCAAATTTTGAACACATCGCCTCCGCCCCGTGCTTAGGCTACATACCTCACAAAGTGTTGTTTTCCGAAGTCAAAGCGGTTACTTTTAAAGCGTACATTTGGAAAATGCGTTTATTGAGATACACGTGTGGAAAGCAAAACTAAAAGGAATTAAACATAAATTACAGATATCATCTTTTTCTAAAGTACAAAAAATGGATATGTATAAAAGGCTCTCGTTTTTCCTTCTCCCAGTGCTGTTTTTGAATGTGCTCCAACTCTGCTCAGGTTTAGAAAAAAAAAGATAATTTGTGTGTGTGGAGGATCCATTTGTTTGCCCATTTTGAGATCATCTTATCGTGATTGTTTCAGGGCTGCGGTGTTATCAATGCTACTGGATGAATGGAATGGGGGATAAGGAGTGTTTACAAGATCCACCCCCATCTCGATATTTAACCGAATGTATTCGTAAGTGTATTTGAAAATAAAAGAACCCACCCATGGATTCAAATATGAAATCCAAAATCTGACATTTTTGTTTTGTATAGAGCCACAATGCTGGAAAAAGTACTCTCATGCAAATGGCAACACGTATGTGCAACGTTACTGTGTAGCCGTAGCCACTGACCGTTCCACCTGTCAACGATCTACTTTTCAAGACGCATATTCCGGAGAAGCTATTCCTGCCACAGAGTGCACCTGCAACACTGACGGTTGCAACGGCTCTACCACAAATCATCGGTCCTCTGCAAATTATAATAGTGTGATGCTGTGTAGTATAGGAATCATGGCATTTAGTCGTGCAGCGCTCACTAACTTACTGCACTAAAATAGAAACTTGTATTGTAAATCTAGAAATCGATAAGACAGTGCAATGTACCTTTTTAGGAAATTTATCACATTCAAGCTAAGGTCTAGTCACAACAAACCTTGTCCAAAAAAACCATTTTTTTGTTTTGTCAGGTAGGTAAATACTTCAAGAGATTTTCCATGTTTTATTTGTTATGTTTTTTTTTTTGCTAAGTTAAAGCTTTTCGCTGACACATACAAAAAATAGAATTGATATTAAAATTTTAGTAACATCAAGATTCAAGTGAAATACTGCTGAATGTAACTAAGTATGTATCTTTTTACATTTATAGTTGCTACCATTTTAAGTGTCTCGTATTTATGAGCATCGTGAGAGGGTTTGGAGTAGCTTATTCACTTTTTTACTTGAAAGTTTAATTTAAAAGAGTATTGGAAGCTCTCAAGGTCTCTTTGATTTGAGCGTTCACCCTATATCTTTGTTAGTGGACGTTCTAATCTCTTAATCAATAAAATACTTTTTCAAGTCACTTTACCTAAAATCGTAGCAGAATAAAACATCCAGTAAATTATATGACACAAGCAACGTAGCTTACTCATGGTTAGATTTTTTATCGTGGTCATGGCTTATATTTACAGTTTACACCTAAATGAGAAATGAGTTCACTATGGAAGTTTTGCCAGTCTTCGCTATCGGTCCAAGATGTGAAGATGTTTCCAAAACGATGCCATCTTTTCCCAGTTGAATTGGCTGAGCAGCTGGCAAACCTCCTAACAAGGCGAGATTACCTCTAGCCTGATCTAGTGCAACAACCTGGGCGACCATGGGCAACTGGAGGAAATTCTGTAACTTTTCTTGTCTCTTCAAGATTTTTAGCTTGAGTATCTCCGTTTGCTTTTGATACTTGTTGACCACTTTATGAATAAGAGTTCTCAAGATACGGGTCATCAAATCGCCACCCTCCTTGTCATGAAATGCAATTTTTCGTTGGAATTCGTGGTCTTTGTAGTTCCGTTTAATGTCCTTGAGAGCTTGTACATACGACATAATTCCAAACAAATTTGGGGTGAAGGGGAGTGTAAACTGCAAATAATCCGGATAGGAAATATATTATCGGTAAATTTTTACACGCGATTCGGGTAACTATTTAAATATTTGCTCACCGTATTTGGATGCCGTCTATTAGCAGCGATATTTCCTTGATTAAGAAGTAACGGAATTCCATGTTGGGATGCTGAAATGGAGCTTGTCACACTAGTAGATGTTGGAATCACAAGTTTAGCACTTGTTCCTAATGACTGTTGATCCGTGTTGGAGGAGTTTGCTCCTGATGAACTGAACGTTGTATCTCCCAAGACAGCGTTCGCCACCGGTGATGACTCGGAAGCTGGTTGATCCACTGGGCTGCTTATCACTGTAGTGACTACATCAACTCTTCTGCTCGGTGTTAGCATAGGAACAGTTATAGACGTCAAGTTACCGGTACCCGTATGAATACTACTGGCTTTGCTAAATATACTGACGCCTCCATTATCCGCCACGTTTCCATTTCCGCTCCCTTTAACCTGATTCCCATTTCGGAATTTACCAAAAAAGTTTCCAAACATAGGGAAGAAGAATCCACATGACGTGGCTAGTAACTGGGAAAACGCCAACAACCACAACAACTGCGCCGTAAATTTCAATCGCATTTTAAACCGCACCAATCGAAAATACTACTTCCTACAAAGATTCAATAAATGATCACGCAACTGACCACAGATTTCGTAACTGATTCACTTGCAACCATGTGAGAAATGAATGGAGTTTTCATTGAGTTGAGTAACAATACTAAGATAATCTTCAATTGGAAAATATTATTCCAGCTATCCATGCAGAACTTCCAGTCATGATGACGGTATACCTTTTAGTAAGACAACTGGGAGCAGAAACACAATAATCTTTGTTATTATATGCATGTTGGAACACTTCATTGATGGAGTAGACTTCATTTTTATTGAGATTCATGTATCTTTCTCAAGATAAGCTCGTATTTTTGCATAGGAAACATGGACGGAGGAACTTTGTGTGTGAAAAATACTGTTAAGCTGGCGTCGTTTTTGAGTACCTACGTAGTACAAAGAAAATTGTTGGCAAACAGTAGTGTGCGTGCTGCATTGCGTGGCACATGGTGCGTGTCTGACAGAATAGAACACAAATCTCAGCAGAAGTCAATGGATGAGCCATTGTGATTGTAAAGCAACAAGGCAGTGGTTATCTTCCATGTTAAGCCGATGAGCAGAGTTTATGTGCCCTTCCCATAAACACTACAAGTGGCTGTACGGATGCCTCTGTTTTTAATGGTTGAATGCTCGTTATTTGGTCAGCCTTCAAAGACAAGCTCAAAGTTTGCCAAAAGTAGTCTGTTAATTAAAGGTGCAGAATGCAAGGGAAATTAAACCCCGTATTTAGACGCGTATGGGCATACGTAAAGGTCAGTTTATTTTTTTGCATATTTAACAATAAATTGATGTTGCATTTAAAGATATGGCAAGTTCCATAACTCTATTGATGTGGATAATGGATGTGCGTTGTCATTGCTACATAGTAGAAAGGAGGAAGGAAACGTACACATATAATTGGTCAGCAGTTATAAATGCACCCTTGGCTGCAACAAATGAGTAATGCTGTTTTGATGACTTATAAAGTGTGTGTTTCTTCTGGACAAGCCACGCTTCTCTTTGTTTGGGGAAGGAAAGGTAAAATCACTCAATTGTTTTTGTGTAATTAGAATACTGAGCTATAATTACGCTGTAAAGAAATCATATATCCAATTCAAATGTCGAACGTAAACCAAAGGAGCCTTCAATCTCTTCCTCTTTACACATTAAATCTGGAAATATTTTCCCATGATTTTCGCTCAAGTGCAAAGTAAGCTAGACTCAATTGCCCTATGAAGTTCTTGGCAGTAAATTTGAAATACATATATATTTAAAACAACAACAATTCCTATTTCAATTAAATCACTATACACTTCGACCATGAGTCATGAGTTAAATAATACATACATAATAAGAATATTGCAGTTGCGTAATTATATTTAAACGTTACTTAGAAAGTTATAATTAATATTTCTATGTGTATGTTATAATGTATTGATGAGCTATAATCAGTGTTTGCCCATATAGTTTTAATAATAAAGCGATATTCGTTTATAATCCGTAATTCAATATTATCCATGGATTTCTTTGTGTTACACCGCAAGGTCTCAATTATTTTGGTTGCAATATTTCAAAAATATTGCACAAATCAATGTTATTAACACTATAACAGCATAAAGCATAAATGATTAAGACAAGTCCTAGGAATACACTAAAAAATGTTTCATCTGAAGGTTTCAACTGAATCTCAAGCAAAGGAAATCAGTCAAATTAATGCGGCTTAATTATTTCTTCAATCATCCTTCACTGTTATATCGGTAATGATGAGTATTTCTACGATAGCAATCATACACCATATCATAAGTAAATGACGATAGACACCCAAAAATATTCCCCTTGTTTAATGTCAGTCAGTTCAATTTATTACGACACGTAAAGGTGCGGTGGTATTTAATTTGAGTCATTAGAGCAGGCACGCACACGAGGGTTCGTCTGTGGTGACATTTTCAATATTTAAGTCAAGATCTTGTTTGGTGTAATTGTATACTGCGTTATAAGCTTTCTCTTGCTTAACAGAAATCATGGTCTTATGGTAAATCGTTTCGACATCATAATTGCTAACATTTGGGTATAATTAAAGTAGGTAACAAGCGAAAGGACTACATAAATACTGTACATATGCCTTAAAAGTAACTTATTTAGTAAGTGGGTCTCCATGCCACAAAATCTTCCAAGAAAAAAAAACAGGGAATCCCTTTGAAATTAGGAATCGAAGGAAATACCAAAAACATTACGGAGGTTATTGGATACTATGCTTTTCAATTTCAAATGTCACTTCATGTAAGTTTCCTCTTGAGGAAGTGCTCGTAACACTAAACGATATTTATTTCCTATGGAATTGTAGAATAGATTTATTATCTGGTTCCACTCGGTCGTCATTATCAACTGATGAAGGTAGGAATTTCAGCGAGTGTGTATTCAAAAAACGTAGCTTCCCAACAGGGATCATTGAGGCAATAACAATAAATTTGTGCATGAATTTAAAAAGTTTAATTGGTTTTTGCTTCTTTATATTGTTATCCCTCGAAGAAGGCTGAAGCATTGAGCCGAAACGTTGGGAAGCTACGTTTTTTGACACTCGTTGAAATTCTTATCTTCATCATTTGAGAATTGTAGAATGTTGCAACTAATTAACCTACTCGACACCATGCCTCGATTATTTACTTCAGTAGAGCACTTTATTTCAGTTTTTAGTGGCTATTGTATAGAACAAAAACTTTAAAACGCTCATTTCATGCAGACAACTTGTCATGCAATGCTCAAAATTAGCCGTACACGCGGCCATTACTTTCATTCCATGTGAGTTGTTGGGACAAATAGAGCTTTTAATGGAACTTTAAATTTAACTAGGTATATAAAAGCTGGCTTTTCAATTCGTCTCAGATGAGTCGCGTCTGTCTAGGCCATGGACTTACATGGAACGATTTATCAATGCAAAAGCAATCAATCACAATGGATTTAAGATTTTTCGTCTATGTCTCATCAGTTTATATATTTCTCAACTTAAAGTTCCCACCTATTTCAGCTAGTGATTGTAACGAGTACCTTTCAACGTCAATTTTGAGTACCCTTAAAAAGTGTACAACAGTTTTCGTTTTCATTCAAGATGACCCAAAGTATACCTATCTGGACTGGGAAGGTGTGGTGGCATGTTCAGCAACGAACAGAGTACAAAACGACAGGTTTAGTTTTGAAATTCGGGCATATACTAATAATTCTAATACTGCGACAAAACTGTTCTATAAAATGGGAAGTGGAGTTGTTCCCCAAAGACGGAAGAATTGCATCACTAGTGTATTTTTTGTTCCTACGGTCAGTTTACTCAATTCCATTGTGTTAGGTACAATTCAATCTTTGTCGCATCGTGTTCCTAGAGACAGTTCATATTTTGTCTTTATATTAGGACATGACCAGCGCTTTGACTTGGTTTCAGCACGTGATTTTCTACTCCAACGAGAAATATCTCAAGGTCTCCGACATAAATTACTTGTCATGTCAACCAAAAATCAACAACTCGAGCTTTTAACGTCCTGCCCATTTTGTGAGAGTGGAAATTCTAAAATCTTACAACTTCCGGTGAAAAAATTTCATACAATAGCAGAACTATTCCCGAATTTTCTAAAAACCTTCCATGGCAAAATGCTGAAGATGAGTGCTTCCACGGAAACAAAATGGCTGAATGAAATCCGACCAGATCCCAGGAACTCTGGGAAATGGAAGGCCATACGAGGTGTTTACGTAACAGTAACCAGGGAGCTGCAAACCGGTCTTAACTTTACTTCCCCAGCATTGGTGGTGGAGGAACAGGCTATCGTTTTCCAAATGGAACTTGGATAGGAACTGTAGCAGATGTATACTATGGATATTCAGACATTGGTCAAGTAGGTGGACAAATAAAGAATCGCTATGAAGCTGTTGATTTTACGTATCCTATTACATACGAATGGCTAACATTTACAACAGGACTACCCAAAGGGTTTTATACCTGGCAAGCTATTCATCGACCCTTAGCACTAAATTCCTGGGTCATGATATTAATATCATTCGCTATTATGCTGGCCGCATTTCTGGTGATAAGTCAACTAACTGGAACAGTTCTAAATAAACACTTTTGCCAACTTTACCTTTCGTTTTTAATGAAAGCGTTAATTGAACAGGGAAGTGAAGGAGTGTTTTCGTCCAGTCAGTACAAGCCGTGGTTCCGAATGCTATGCTTGTTTTGGCTACTTTTTTCTCTGCTAATTGACACGGCCTACAAATCCAAGCTGGTGTCATTTCTGGCGTTTCCAAATACGGAAAAACTACCAGGATCACTGGAAGAATTGGCGGACTCTAACTACGAAATAATACTTCAATATACCGGAGCAGCATATCAAATCTATAAAATGTCCACAAGCCCCACGTACAAAAGAATTGTTGACAAAATGGTCATTGAACCGTCGGATGTTAAATGCTTGAAAATGGCCCTTAAACCAAATGTCGCTTGCATCTCGTGGGAAAACATTGTGAACTATGTGGCTCATAAAAACTTAAGCGATGCTCGAGGATATGTTCCATCGGTAAAGGCTGTGCACGCACGTGCATACTTTATTCTTGGTGGAATAATGATGAAAAAACAAAGTATTTTTAAACGAGTATTCGATAACATAATCAAGTGGACTATGGACAGCGGTTTGACAGAAAAGTGGAAAAATGTTGACAACCAATGGCTGCTAAAGGAAAGGCGAGAATGGGAGTAAATATCCAACATAGAGCAAATTAACTACTTGTCGGATGCACAAACATCATTAACATTGCAGCACTTAAAAGGGTCATTCTACTTCATTGGAATTGGGCTTATCTTTGGACTGGTTACATTTTTCTTAGAAACAATTCGCGAGAAACATAAGCTATGTTTGAAACCGCCAATAGCACAAGCCATGCATATGGAGACCTTTTGAAATTCAACTAGCCGATATTCATTCCGTTATTTCCCTGCTTCGCAATGTAATCAAGATCAAGACACGCTCAAAACACAACGTATAAACTTCATAAAGATCAACTTGTGATATGCTCATTTTTTTGATACCATCTTCAAAAGTATGCATGACATGTGTGTGTTTACTTTTTAGTCAGACTGTGAATAGTGTAAAGAAAATTTGGAGCACAGTCATGATAACTGTGACGTACCTTATTACAGTTGGAATTACCATGCCTGTTTGAGATAAAACAGTCTGGCAGTTCATTTTCATATGTCCACTTCAGTAACAAAGTTCTGGCTAAGCATAAAGGTACGCTTAAATCATCTATATTTGCTGCAAGTTAATCCTGAGCAGTCTCCCTCGGGATCAAAAGGGAGTGACCAGGAGTGATCATAAAAATGTCGTCAGGGGTTCTAATAAACATATTTTCGCATGCCTTGCCAGTCTGTACGTATTTGCTAGTGTTTGAAGCGATAACTTATCAAACACCAGATTTTAGTGTGCTTGTAGCAACTAGACCAAACCCAAACAGCCAATATGTATGGAATCTGAAATCATCAATGGACTTCGCACGATTCGTAAGAAGTTTGTCAAACGTGTCTGATCACCACCGACATCGACAGAAATGTGTATTATCAGTGCTTGACGTGTTCCAAAAACAATTGTCAGCCCAAAACATTCAATCCATTATTGAGGCAAGTAGCAATATAGCGGCAAAGGATGAAGATTATTTTGTTTTACCTTTCTACAGCTCGCTCCAATCATCTATAGCAAATCGACTGCTGGATTATAAAATCTCCCGAGAGATCCGTAAAAATCTACTCGCAGTAATTCAAGACAACCGAGTCTCACTCAAAACTATTTGTCCATATTGCAATAATGGACAACCAATGGTGTTAGATTTGGACGAGAAAAGAGAATCAGGACAAATTTCCGCACAATATATCTTCCCAAATAATCTTGAAAATTTTCATGGGGCAACTTTTCTTATGAGCAATCCGCCATACATTACATGGCTCCATGAAATCTGGCAAAAAAACGGCCAATGGGAGGGAAAACGAGGGATTGCTGTGCGGATAATGTGGATAATTGAAACGAAATTCAATTTTACTTGTAAATACTATCCAACCGTTGAAGGCGGTACTGGCATACGTACGTCAAAAGGTTGGATAGGAGCCGTAGCTGATGTTCTGTACGACCGGTCAGAAATCGCGAACGTGGTGGCGCAAACGTACGGCCGATATATCACGGTAGGCTTTAGTTTTCCGATCACCTATGAGTTTGTTATATTTACAACGGGAATGCCACAGCCTTTCTTCACATGGAGGGCAATTTATCGTCCGTTGTCATTGGACTCTTGGATTCTTGTACTTCTATCGATAGGACTGATTGGCTTCGCATTTTTAACCATTTTCGGCCTTTCCGAAAAACAGAAGCTGGAGCATCACGATAAGCAAATATCCTTAACACGGAAGCGTCGTTTTGTACGATTGTCATTTGACTTTATTTTCAAATCTCTTCTGGAACAGGATGATACAGCAATGTTCGCATCATCATCCGCCTCCTGGGCAAACATACTGTGTCTGTCTTGGCTACTCTTTTGCATGATCATTACCACGGCATACAAGTCCAAGCTAGTTTCCTTTCTGGCCTTCCCCAATGTTATCATCCCCCCAAAAACTTTTGACGAGCTAGCGAATTCGGATTACAAAGTCATACTGCAGTTCACTGGAGCTTTATATCAGCTTCTGAAAGCCAGTGAAAGTTTATCGTTTAGGAAAATTACAAAAACATGGGAGATCGAATATTCAGACACACAATGCTTGAAGTCCGTCATGGCCAGAAGGGCGGCTTGTATTAGCTGGGAAAACACTGTAGACTATGTTTCATATAAAAATTTAACTGACCAACGTGGCTACGCCCCACTTGTAAAGTCAGAAGGTACTGCTTACTTCATGATAGGTGCACTGATAATGAAGAAAAGAGCAATTTTCAAAAAAGGCTTTGACAAGGTAATTAATCTGGCTTGGGATATGGGAATAATGCCTAAGTTGAAACAGATCGATGAATCATGGATTTTAGCCCAACGGAAAAAGTGGGAATTGGAAAATAACCAAATGGAAATCAGCTATGAAGAAAATGTCAGCGATGCATTGACCTTACAACATTTAACTGGATCATTTTATTTGTATTCGTTGGGAGTGTGTATGGCTATTAGTATGATGGTTTGGGAAAATAACATTTACCTACTATCATGTTTGCGAAATGCTTGCACCCTTCCTATTAGAAAATTTTTAATGAAAAAACATTAATTGTTTTAAAAATAACGCGAACTGTATACCGCAGCCTTTCTAATTACGACGTGGTGCTAATAAAACTAATGATTATTGAAAATTGCATGACATTGAAATGTCATTTTTCATTTATTGTAGTTGCGTATAAACTTGGAGTTTTGGAAATCGCTTCATGCATTTTATTTCAAACTATTGCAACTTTCGGACAAGGAAGCAAACATTTGACTGAAGTATCGATATGTTCACTACGCTGTACAAAGATTATTTGGGGTCTCCATCGCCTCCTGTTCTCATATCGAACGGAAAAATTGTAGATAGATTCATTTTTCCACCCCCAGGCCGTCCATCATATTCTTTACCGTCTCATTATGAGCCGAAAAAGAAAGGATTTAAGTATTGGGTTAAGAAGCTATTCTGGGTTGCATCATTTCTAGTCTGCCTCGTTGCGGCGATTTGTATGATCGTTAAAATGGGGAAGTCGTACATGGAAAATCCAATCGTAACGATCTTTAATCCAATGGAAGTACCTATATCTGTCATGCCCTTTCCTGCGGTCACGATTTGCAACATTAACAACATACAAAAATCCAAAATGGATGAGTATATCAGCCGTGCACTCAAACCAAATTTGACAAATGAGGAGCTCAAGCGGGCGTATTCGGACTTGTACAACATTAATCACATCTGTCGATCTGGACGAACATTTACGGAAAGATTGGTTCCAGACTATCATCACTTTAATTTAGACGAGAAATTGAAAACAGAAATGATTAAGAGAAAGCTTGAAGTGGAAACAAAGGACCCAACACGGGTTTTGAAAGATGTAAGATGCCCAAAAATGTCAGTCACCAGGGGTAATCATATTCATATAAAGAGAGTGGCGATATTTGTAGGCATCTCAAAGCTGTCAAGAAATGATCATGTACTGCTTGTGGATGGACGAAATCCAAAATTGTAGTTCATTGTTTCGCGAAATCGAAACGGACTTTGGATACTGCTGTACATTCAATTTCATTCCGTTGCCGCTTCTTTTAACCTCGAAAAAGGGTATTACAGAGGACTTGGATGACGAGGTTAAGCACTGGCAAGAGGCCAATCTAGACTCTGAAAACATCTTGTGGCAAACTAGCAGAATTACACAATCCAATATCAATAGCAACTCTAAACGTAGATATCCATACAGACAAATTTACCCGGGAAGATCTTCAGGCCTGTCTCTGTTACTTTTTACGGATTTGGATGAGTACTATTGTACAAATACTGACTCCGAGGGATTTTTGGTAATATCAAGTTTAAATTCTTATTTGACCATTAACACATGTTGCATTATCAAAAGTAAGTATTAATTACAGTTCTCATTAAATTTGCCGATCGACTTTCCACGAATGCGAGACAATTCTTTCGCCATCCCAAGTGGTGCTGAAGTTTTTGTTAACATTCGGCCTGAACTTACAATTCCAGACGAAAGCATCAACTCATTATCTACTGCAAGCTTCATGATACATTTTGCATTTATACGTTTATACGTTTTACGTTAACCTAACTGCATATTTATTTTTAACACATATACTGCTTGTAGATTAAACGTAAATGCTATTTCGGCGATGAGAGAAAGCTAAAATATTACACGCATTACACTACCTCTAATTGTGTGGACGAATGTATCGCTGAAATGACTTTGTTGGAGTGCGATTGTGTTCAGTATTATATGCCTCGTAAGTCATAGTCTCTAAGATAAATCAGATTGTTTTTGCTTAAATACCTATAGGCTGTCATGGTCATGTAATTTAGAACATGTCTCTGAACAGGTAGCACTAACGATACAGTGTGCCCTCCCAAAAAATATTTTTGCACGGAAAACGTCCGAAGTAATATTATTTTAGCTTCAAATTCATTCTTGCGCCAAAGTATCATCGTTTGATTCTTTTGACAGAAAAAATGCTGCAAAGAGGACTGAAGGACAAGTGTAGCCATTGTTTGCCAACATGCACAGATCTAGAGTATTCATCGGAGACATCCTTTTTGAAAATTAAAAATGACGCCATTAACAAACTCATGATCGACAAGGAAGATCCTAAATTTCATCAATCATTGTATGTAGAAAACTTGGAATTATACAAAACATTTGATAAAATACTGACAAATGAAATAAGCTGTTTTAATATACTCTAACTGGCAGGAAAGCCAAAGATATGTCCATTGTACACATGTATTTTGGAGTGGACTCGACTTATCCCCGCCAGAGAAAAGAAATATACGGAATGATTGAGTTCTTGTGTAATTTTTCTTTAATTCAATATTTATTGTTTCTTACACATCACGAAGGCATGGATTCGTTTACATTTTAGCCAATGCGGGTGGACTACTTAGCATGTTCGTTGGTTTTAGCGTGATGAAACTTTTAAAGTTTCTGTATGAATTGACTATGGGAGCAATTTGTGAAAGCAAGGAGCGACGACCTACTAAAGGAGTACTTTTTGTCACGTCGCCGTCATCATTATCTCCAATGGTATCAGCACCGACGTTTACAGTTAATGAAAATGTCATTCAACATGGTCAGTCAAACGAGTTTACAGATGTCGGAAGAAGATACTACACACATATCTCACCAGTGGACCTAAGAGTATAAATTCAGATGGTACTTTCGTATCCTTATCTCGCATACATTTTTAAAGCGAGGATAACGATAAAACTCACCCATTAAAATTACAACAATAGTTACCGCTACACTTTTGGCTTTCCATAGCCCCATGCGAAAATTACAAGCTGCCAAAGGCAACATTTATTACCTTTCTTTCAATTGAACCCTCGGAAAGTCGGAACACGTAATGCATATGCCATTCAAGTAAATGTTTCCAATTCAATCGTGATTGGGTTAAACCGAAGCCGCAGTTGTTACTGTGTACACAAACACTACTAACGTTAAAAATGCCGCATCTTTCTTTTAGTTGCTATTACCAAATTTTTAAAAAAATACGGGAATTAGCTCAAGTAAATTTGCGATTAAATAAAGTGTTTAGCATTTTTATTGGCAACTCAAGAATGAAAAATAGCGAAATTCGAACGATTCAGAAGTCTGATAATTTACTTCAATCAAACATGCATCAGAACACGTTGTTCGTGTTCGACGATTTCAGGGGACATTAACTTTGTACATACATGCATCACATATCTGTAGAGCCATTACTCGGTATTAAGTAAAACACAACTTAATTTGTTTGCTACTAGAAAGTAGAACAATTTTGTGCCTGGAGTTGTCGATTTTTTTTGGTAATTGGTCAAATATCACAGCGGATTTATAGTGAAATGATTTAATCTAATCAACAATTACCTGAGAGCATGTTGCTGGATAAACAACAGTAAAATGAGGCTTAATTACCTATCGAATATTCGAAAATTAAGTGTTTGACTTGTCTTCAAAGCCATTATGTTTTATGATAACATGGATTTTCTCTTTCATGTGTGCAATTTTGATTTCAAAGTAGACTTTAAAACATTTTTTTATCAAGATTATAATAAAACATGCATAGAGATTACTCCCTTTCATATGAATAGACTGCTATTGCCAGACGCGAAGATAAATCCTATGGAAAATTTAGTGTTTGGGTTTCCTTGCTGAAATGTACAACGGTGACTTCGACCGTTTGAACCGGAAACTTCTTCGGCTAGCATATTTCCTTGGATACAGCCCAATACTCTATAATAAAGCAAAAAAACGGTATCAAGTTACACAGTTTGGACTTGCAAGGTCTATATGTTCCCTAGTGTGGACTATTATATACGCTGGATTCATCCTCCCCACAAATGCAGTATCAATCTACAAATCTAAAGACATTCAGACTATTGTTTTTACTATTACAGTCTGGCTAACACTTCTACTCGCTGTTGTTTGCTCGGGAAACATGGTCGTGAATCATCTCGAAATCTGCCAAGTATGGAATGCATATGAAAAATTTCTCCGACTCATTGACAGTAAGAAGTTTCAATTTACGTACACAAATTTATGATTGAAGTATCAAATTTTGAGCATGCATGGAATATTATCTTGCAGGAAAGTATATTACAGAACATGGCCGCGCGATTTTATCCAAAAATCCCATTTTCTCTTTTCTTCTTGCTGCTGCAACTGTGGTTTCGATAAAAATCGGCACCTTAATTACTATCCATTCTTTTTTATTCCCTACAGCAGGGCCTTATCTATTTTATAACGTGCCACTAAGGCTAGTGACATATCCATGGAGATTGTGTTTCTCTTTTGGCTGGTTTGGTATTAACGCTTATGGAACCACAACGATCCTCGCAATCTACATTGCGCAAGGATTGAGTGTTTACTTTACGTCCATTCCAATGTTTCGTGAAATGAGAATGGGACAGAAAAGCTATCATAGTTTTGATTCGCTGCGGAGAGTGGACGACCTCGTCATTATATACAGAAGCCTACAACTATTGGCTGCACACCTAAACGGAGCCTTTTGTAAAATCATCCTACCATTTGAATTCATATTTGGAAACTTGTCGCTCTTTTGCAATGTGACCCTGGCGTTATTCTGGCAGCGTATGGAAATTGACACCGCTCCATTCCTAATCGTTACAGCTGCATTCGCAGTGCTAGGATTTGTTGTTTTTCTAACTCTTGGAGGGATGCTAAGCACGAAAGGTAGGAAAACTGTGGCAAGCTGGAAGTTAGATAGGTTCAACAATACCAAGGAGAGGGGCTTCATGAAAAGATTTAAAAGATCTTGCACTGATATTTCGATAAAGTCTTGGGGAATTTTAACAGTTCGTCCCTTAACTGCAATTAAGTATATCAATTGTACTGGAAAAGCTACCTTCCGAGCCATCTTGATGCTCCGGAAAGCTTTGATTCACCGATAATTTTCTTGGCGCCCGTAGTTACACTATGTAATAATTTGTTTGCCTTTGTTCTGTAGTCAAATCAAGGTACACATAATGTCATGATTTGGTATATTGCTATAATGAGAAAGCTATTTGTTAAATTATAATGGAGCTCTTGATATTAGGGCAAGTACAACGAAAATTGCGTATCGTTGTATAAAATAATGACCATAGTGGTGAAATAATACATACTACATGCGTACTATTAATCATTGTGTAACTTATCATTTTAACCGGTATAACTCTTGAAATTGCTACAATCGGCGTGATTTTTATGGAGCATTTAGTTAAATTTTTGAAGCAAGCATGTCCTTTTCATCCAATGTGCAATGGCCTTTAAATTGTTTTGACAATTTGACATTGAAAGGCTTCAAAATCTCGAGAGAAAAATGATTCTTATGCAAGTTTTAAAAAGTTTCACAGTTCCTAACAAACGACAGAAGCTTGAACTGTCATCGTTATAATATATTGCTTTTGATTTTGATAAATGTATTCGAAACGCATGATGGATTTATGTCGATGGATTTTCACCATCGGGAGCTTCTTGGGGTTCAGTCCTTTCAAGGTTAACAGAAAGTCGGGCAAAGTGTACAGGGAGCTCAAGATATATCTCCATATTTACTCTTAATAAAATATTTTGTAAACTGGTTCGAGTACTTGAGGTTGTTTGAAATGCTCAAGAAATATCT
>VICI01001194.1:0-24891 GCA_019593645.1 Akabosia matsudoensis | reverse complement strand
GTCATAAAAACCCTTTAGGGACTGGACAAACAGGATTTTAGCAATGTAACAATATCAAGGTAGTAAGTTTTTGATTCGACATAAAACTCAGGTAAATTAAAGTATATAAATGTATATAAGTATATGGAACAATATATAAAGAAACAACCGCCCACAATTGGCAGAACAAGTCATGTTCTAATTTTGAAAATTCACGTCTACTGCAACTCCAAATACTGAGGCTTAATATTTACAATAAGTTTCCGAAAATAAACTTACTTTCAATGGCTGCATTTTTTTAGCAATTTGGGTCAACAATGAATTGCATGTAAAATAAAACAAGTTTGGAATAAGCAATATTTTTTGTGGAGAATCTTGTCTTGAGTAAAATGATAATTTTTAAAATGAAAAAAGGAGTAAACTATTGTCGATAGGATTGTTTCATTCCGACTGGATAGAAAAATTTCTCGAAACGTTCCAACTTTAGTAGTACTATACTCAACCGGAAAAAAACACGCACGCACGTCATCAAATCCGATAATATCCCACTTGTTTGTCACAAAAATATATTTATCTCTTTTCTATTTATAACACTGTGAAAACTTCTTAGAAAAAAAACCAGTCTAAGACGTCTTTAGATAGGTACTTTCTCGAGATAACAAAATGTCTCACCGTAAACTCTCCAGTGATGGGATCAAACCCAACGTGGACTGTGTGTTCAAAGTTGGTCGGATGAGAGATGTTAAGCTTGTCCATCGTCGATTCAAGGCCTTTCTTTGAGGATTTCGAACTTTTAATTTTCGAACTCTTCTTCTTCTCATTTTCGGGCTCTTTGGGAAGCGGTCTGAGATCCACTGGTACAATGGAACTCGGATCGGGTCTGAAACACATTCACAATTCATCCCACTTGTTGTCTCATTTTGAATTCTATTTTTGTCTGATGCGCAATGCAAACTTTGGCATTTCAATCGTTGTTTGCATATTTTTTTAGAGTAAAATATAGACATTTTTGTTTTTTTATACATTTGGTACCTATTGCTGGTAAGTCGGACTGGGGGTGCTGGTGGCTTGTCTTCATCGTCAATTGACATCATTTTGAAATTTTAGACTGTAAACCAAATTGACAAAAAAATCTGTCAAAATGCGTACTCACATTGGTCTTATTATGATCATTACAATCATCACATCGTTTGTACATCTTCATCTTAAAAATAGCAAAGCATGGTAGAATTTTGTACGAGACATACCTTTCTATTTCGGAAAACTTATCGGCGAATAAGAGTGAACTTATCGGTTGTACCGATTTTCAAAGGGGAGGAGGTAGTAGAACAGTATCAATGGTGTACACTGACTTCGGAATGTCCAGACCATTCACACACAATCATTTTTTTCTACTTCCGTCTACCGGCACATGATCCGTATCTGAACGTGTTGCAAATTCAAATCAGTTGTATTGTGACTCACAACTCATATCACTCTCTCGCCTTCCTCATAATTACAGTAAAAACAGTATCAAGAAGATAATAAAATATTGGTGTTTCCACTATGGCACACGATCAAGTTCCATATTTATCAGCTCATCGTAAACAGTTTCACACGCTTCTTGACTCGCCCACAATCCCGTCTACATTCTGCAAGAAAACAATCAATGAAAAATATATAGGTTTATGGTTGGCGTTTGTAGACAAATAAATACACACGTACGTATATTATATCTGTTTACATTTTTATAACTAAAAAGCAGAAGAAAAATAAAAACATTTACACAATCTGCCTGTTTAGTATAAGATTTTGTGGGATTTACTCAGCTTGCAAATAAAAACAACGAAAAATCATTATCACTAAAACACACGCCATTAAAAAATCCCTTCCTAAATTTGCTTTTTGGACCAGTCTCGCAAAACTGGCGAATCTATCAACAACTAATGTGAACAGTACGTCATTTTATCTTGTACAGCACGTTCCAAAAACATAATTTTGCCACACATCCGTTTTATTCTCTGCACAATAATGATTCATTCCGAAACAATTCGTCATTTAACGGTATGAATCTCCTAAATGTTTCCTTCATGTTTACTGCTCAGTGCTCATCTCTCACAGGCACAACTAGTCAGTCAGCGATGACTCATATTTCCCTTGCAAGTTCACCTTGGTCATTATTTACTCAGCTTGCAAATAAAAACAACGAAAAATCATTATCACTAAAACACACGCCATTAAAAAATCCCTTCCTAAATTTGCTTTTTGGACCAGTCTCGCAAAATTGGCGAATCTATCAACAACTAACGTGAAGAGTACATTATTTTATCTTGCACAGCACGTTCCAAAAACATAATTTTGCCACACATCCGTTTTATTCTCTGCACAGTAATGATTCATTCCGAAACAATTCGTCATTTAACGGTATGAATCTCTTAAATGTTTCCTTCATGTTTACTGCTCAGTGCTCATCTCTCACAGGCACAACTAGTCAGTCAGCGATGACTCATATTTCCCTTGCAAGTTCACCTTGGTCATTTCACACTCCAACTTTTCCCCCGTCAAATGCGGCAGGTGTTTAAAGTGTGTGATTTCTCAATTAGTAAAACGCAAATTCTTCAAGTTCACATTCACATAATCTCTTTTACACATTTTGAGAGTAACCTTCACGTTCCGGACTAACTCCCTTCACCACAGGCATTCTTTAATCTTTATCTTCATCTTTCCCCACTATCATATTTATTGAAATTCACACTTTCCGTTTCGCCTCTGCATTTTCTTTGACAAAAATCCTCGCAGGATAATCAGTAGCTCAGTTAACAAAAAAATTACCAAATAGCAAATTGCCGAGCACAAAAACACACGCAAAAATACTGTTTTTTAAAACAAACTTTCTCACCTTTTTGTACATCATCTCTGTCTCCTCCATCCTCGACAACTTTCCACATAAATTTTTCAATAAAACATTCATCTACCTCACTCACAAGTTCATAAAAATATAAAGAAAGAAAAAAAACTCAAAATTTTCTTTCCTCGCTTCCCAATCGTATATCATCACTTCACATTAAAAACATTTTCTTTTTTTTTTTATTTGGTACAACATTACACACGACTAAGATTCACACACAAACTAAATAAAAAAATAACATCTTTTCTAAGCAAAGAGGACACTTTTTCCAAGTTACTCATTCTTGTTCATGTAACATCCGAGCTCACAAAATGGCAAAGCATAAGAGTCATAGACAGTTTTGTGTGACATTATAATATAAAATGAAATGCATTGGTGGCCTTAACAAGACTGGCTCTCTATATCCATGAAACCACACAGACACATATGCAGCAGCAGCAAGCAAGTTTCTTCTACAAGGGTAACCAAAAAAAAAAGTCTTGCATGGTTTTATATGGGAAATGATAGTTGGTCGCTCTACACACATGAATATTAGTTCAGCCTTCACATCACAACAAGCAAAATATGTGACTATGCTTAGGAAAAGGGGATATCTCGTATAAAAAAGAAACTAGATGGGGTTACTCCACGTTTTGTTTTTGTTGTCTCTGACAAATATGCCAAAACTGCAAAGGAAAAAATGTATCGAGAAACTAATTTTCGCTACTTTTGCATTTTCGCTTTGGCATATTTCTCAGAGATAAACAAAATGTCGAGAAGATTTTCTCGTTTTATCTTTTTATACGACAGATCCCCTTTTTCCTAGGAACAGTCAGATATCTCGTTGTGTTCAGCTTGCTGTTGCTGGTGTAAATATTGCTCTTGCTAGCTGGTGGCAGGGTAATCATTCTCAAGCGTACCCACTTTTCTTTCTATTCCATTTTTTCCATCTCAATTTTTGTACAAACAAAACCGGAGAGTAGGAAGAAGAGAAGAGAACAGAGAGAGAGAGAGAGACAAGAAGAAAAAAAATCTAAAATGCCCCTTTTTTCCAGAAGACTAGATTTCAAGTGAAAACTAGCTCGGCTTGTCGAAACTTGGTCTCTTATTTCAGTTCCGGATATTGGAAACGTAGGCTGTTATTTTTTTTTTCATGCTTAGGTAACTGATATGCTGATGGGGTAGAAAGAAAACTTGCAAAATCTGCATTTTTTGTTATTTTTCCGGGACACGAGCAGACGTCAGTCTGTAGCGGCCTGGAATTGCACAGAAAGTGGCAACAATTTGGAATGTGTGTTTGGGGAGAGAGCTGAAATGTTTGCAATAAGAGAAATAAGGGAAAAATTATGATAGCTGGGGTTTCATTTCTACTCAAGATTTGATTCATTGCGAACTTTATTCGGTATGAATGGATGAAAAAATAAGAGAGTACGTAGAAATAACAAGCTGCACATGCCAGACAGACGAGCAAGTGGGTCTATATACGATATATAATTTTTTTTGGCTTAATTAGACTTGTCACAGGAATAAAAAGTATACCTATATGTTATATGCAGACGGCTATATTCTTCTGTAAATGGGTTAGTATATCGTAAAAAATCTGAGCATTCAGGAGGATGTTATGAATTTTTGTTAATTTACATATTAATTTCACTTCAGGTGGTGAATGTAGAGTTTTTTTGGTATGGAACAATGCTTTATGAGCTCGCATATTGGAATTTGCATATTTCTGTCTTCATATGTCCTTCCAGCCTTTTGCTGGTGCACCCGCCTGTTTACTCGCTGAAATACCAATATTTTTTTAATTGAGTGATGACGACATCAGAGTAGGCCGTTAAAGACCATTGACTGGATATCAGCCATAAAAAATATGTTTTTGATAACATACATAGCAATTAGGTTATCTGGTAACTTTCAGTTTTTATGAATGAATGACTAGTTTACAATCACATCTAAATTCTTGTGAAGGTATCTATTTCGCTGATTAACTGGTGACTTGCGTAATTCATCATTGCTTGTTTTTCAAAATTCATCAAAATATCTCAACCGCAAATTATTGGAAGTGAAAATACCGCCTACACACATAACATGATGATGACGATCATGAATATATGAATCATGATGATATTATATAGTCACCATGTTGTGACGTAACTTTTGGTAGGCACATATCCAACACTGACAATTTATAGCAATAGCACAAGTGTGATTGCTCACTTCTCCGAGGAATATTAATGAATTAATAAAACTGCAAGTTTTTTTTTCGTTTTATAACTCGTTTCAGGTTGTACAGATATTTGTTACGAACGCATGTGTCTCTAATCCTGACCATAATCATTTATGTCGTAGCATAACATGCATTTAAACAACACTTTTTATTCGTAAAAGTTCAACTGGCAACTCATCAAAACTACTTTGAAAACAAGACATCCTCGTGAATGACATATTTCTTGCAAATTCGCCCGAAATCTGAAGATAAGAAAACCACAACCGCAAGCAACACCAGCTTGTGTTTTACCTCATCTTTCGTGATAAAAAGCGCGAGGAGGGTTTTAGATTTTTTGGTCTTCTCTAACTTTAAAACTGTATCTTTTTTTGTTTCATTTGAAGAGCGTCATAATCCCAGATAATTTGGATGCTGCTTGCCTGATGCATTCTATAAAATTATCTTGTTTTTATTGAGATAACACGTACGCATATCGGTCCGTTAACACTAAACCGTGTGTGGTGTCTCACCCTGTCATATCTCCACCAAGAGGCTTATTATAACATCAAATATAAGATATAAGCATTTCCTAAAATGCAGCAACAAAGCTCAAGATATTCACTGTTGATAGCATATCATCCACATCCAACATCGTCTCGTGACATCAAGACTATACTTTTATTTTCTAAGGATATGCTAGCCTTCCCTTACTCACACATCTCCTAAAAATATTTATACAATCCACTTGGTATCGGATACCATGCAAATGAAACTTTTGCACAAGGTAATTTGGCCTGTTTTCGTGTGTGGGTTTTGCTTTGCTGATGAACAAACTGCCCTACAACATGTCATGTCAAATCTCTGCAGATTTGTACTCCGTGGTAAATCCTCTTCTCTGTTTCATTCCTATTGCTGCAAGAATAAGCTTCAGCTTCAGATACATAATATTACTACGTCAGATTCATTTACTTTGAACTGATTACTCATTCATGTACTTTTTTTCACGGACAAAGGCAAAAACCGGCTTTTATCGCTGCCATATCATTAACGAAGAAAAAAAGATAGTGATTAGGGAAATGATCCTCAAACTCGTTAACTCTGCCTACCAGATTCTCATCTTGTTATTATATCTTTTTTCACTGAATTGCAGACTTTTTGGGGATAAAAGAAAACTAACAAAAATGTATCCTTTACATCTAGAACTTATCATGCGATGAGGAGTTTTCCTAGACTCGCTCACAGGTAGATCTCGTGTAACTAAGACCAAATTCATTTTCTCCTTGGAGGCTTCCAAGCGTGAGTTTACTTTGCTGGAGAATTGTTTGGACGAGATTTATATTCCTTCTGTTTCCAACATGACATGTTTCATCCACCTTAGAAAAAAAGGGAAGATCTCTGTGTGTGATGTATGGGCTGGATAATACTCAAACACTTTTATTTCGCTAATACTCATATTACTCATATCTCAACCGTTCCGCTACTGTTGAAACTCTTTCTTTTTTCTTCTAATAATGGAAGCGTGAGCATCCATATCCATTATCATAGTAGATGATGCAGAGAAAAAAAATACACGTTTGAAAAATTATCCTGTATAGCTCCGTTCGGACATGGATACAATCTAGCTAAACCCTTTTTTCTACCACAGAAGATAGTCCAGTGTAAATGCTTTTTTCCCCATTGCGGAGGAGGGCTATGTAAATGCAATTGTTTGCTGCTCTGTGTAAATCTATTTTATTATTTTTCTAAGCGAACCACGTAGTTATACATTATCCTCTTGTATTTATTCTAAACATGTTGAAAGTAAGCGAGATAATATATATTACCAAGAGATTTTGTCGACAGAAACGATAGTATAAATGCAACTCAAATAGTTTTCGCCGACAAGTTTTCTCAGCGATAACGGTAAAAGTTGGTGTTCTTTAAACAAGCTTTTAGCTTCATAATCTCAGGTTTCATGTGCCAAAGCGTTTTTTTCTTCAAAGGCTGTGAGCACTTTTTTTATATTTTTGAGTAGGCTAGTAACTTTCCAGAACGGACGATATTATGGAGGAGTTAGGGAGCCTAAGCACCCGTATCGGGTAAACTTTTGGGGTACAACATATTGTACGTGACATGTGTTCTCCAGGTACATGTCTGGGAGAGCTTTTTCAGCAAGCTTTTTACTTGACGAGGAAGTTTATGGAAAAAATGTCCTTCCGAGTAAAACCTACAAACACTCCGCAGATGATCTGGAGGCTTAAACGTTAAGTAAATGAATAGAATGACACTGTGAAACGACTGCATCCTACTCAAATGGCAACGTACAACAAAATGTCAATGAGGGAAGCGTGCATAATAGCTTCAGCGTTTTCTGCCTCTCAAAGAGAAAGTTTTGTTTGGCATTTCACTTGGAAAGAGTATGAAAAAATGCCTTGCATAGCAGTACGTCTCCTGCTGAATTCTCTGTAATAACTCACGACGATCAACTCCTTGTAGACGTCAACGCTTCATTATTAATTGGATGACAGACCCATTGACAGAACTTTTACTGAGTAAATATTCAATGAATTTTCAAGTGACTCAATTATCGACCTTTCTACTTTTGCCGTGTCGCAAAGGGAAGTTATACAAACACCATTTGCGTATGCATCCGTGTACAAAAACTTCTTACGCGTCTCAGGACACCCCGAACACATTACGGGAAAGTTTTCATTTCTAACGACTTTTTATTATTCCATCACATAACAATTTTGCTAAAGCGCTATACTCATGTAATTCGATTCATGTTTAGAGTAAAACATAAAAACAATGGCGTAAACTTTAATGGAATACAATCTCTGAACATTTATCCACCAGTTTAAAACTTTTTTTTAGCTCTCTTTTCTTCATTACTATTTGGCACGAACCGAAAGTTACATTTGTCGCACAAATAGCATACAGAATATTAGTTTGTATACATAATACTGTACATTTAATACTCGGTTGGTTTCCTTTTTTTATATATACGTATAAAGCGGATATATTTCTACAGCTCGGTGTAGTAGGTACATACACGTCTACGAAAATCTTCGTTCAGATTAGAATATCACGTTCTTTGTCAATCGTTATCGTGAGTTAACGTTTCACCCCACCAACCACGAATGTCGCAAACCCTTCGACCATACGAAGGACCGCTGTGAAATTCGGATAACCCTTTTTTCCCTGTTTTTCCTTTAGGATCCACTGTGGCTTGGCTTTGAGCAGCAGCTTGCTGCTCGTCCCAAGAAATTCCATCTGCGGATTGTTGTCCTTGGGTATCTTTTGCAACTAGAAAGGACAATCTCTTTCCATCACTTCCGGAGCTTACACTGTCCGACCGGGAGGATGAGGAGACGTGAGAGACGGAAATAGGCTCGCTCATATCCAATGATCGTCCAAGCCGTTGTTTCATAGCGGATTTTGTAGATTCCGGTCCCAAGGAACCAGTTGTTGAACTTACTGAAGGTTGTAACACAAATGGCGGGTGCTGATGAGGTGTGTGACCCTCGTGCTGTTCTTGGTTGGATGGAGACGTGACTGAGGAGCTTGACTGAGCTTGGAGTGTGGAAGCATGCCCAGTGGTTGGAGTAGCTAAGTTAGAGGCGGTTGGAGATGCCCCTGAAATTCCCAATATGAGCGGTTGTTCGCTAGAATCCTGATTGACCGTTGATTGTGCAAGCATTGTGTACTGCTCGTTACTCGCTCGCAAACCGGCAACTAAACTCGCTTGCTGTTGATGCTGCATTTGTTTCTATTCAAAAACATTACCAAAATATAACCGCTCATTCATCAAATTAGTCATATGCATATAATGGTGTGCATGTCAATTTCACGTCAAACTTTCTCCTGATATAAACTACCACATAAGCATACATATGATGAGTTCCTATACTCAATATACCACACACTTACAGTTCGGATTCTTTTCAAGCATCCTTCAAGCCACGTTCGTATCGTTTGTTTAGCCACTTCTTCCTCAATGATAAACTCAAGCTCCTCTCTTGCCAGCAGCTCTTCAAGTTGCAGTGCTTTCCGGATGTCCACGGACCGGTAGGACAACATATTCAACACGTCATGGAATGTTACGTCTTCCCCGTTATGAAGCCTATGGCCCAATTTTATAACGTCTTAAGACCTGACACCATATTTACGACTTTCTCCCACCCCCATTACGTATACCATATATCTTACCTCTCCACCTCATAGCACATGTGCTTAAATAACGATCGATCTTTTTGGGGATCCACCTCTAATCTGCCCCTCAGGAGTCGTAAAATAAATTTAACCTACCAATCGAGAACAAACTCAGCTTTTTATAAGAGTCATCACCCAAATGCTTAGCCGATTTATCTGGCAAATTGCTTGTCGGATCGAATTGCCCCATAAATTTGTTTCTTACCCTTTTCACTGGTATCATTCCTCGCTGATAGACATCAACAATGTTCCACGTATTTTGGAAATTTCGAATGTCAGCATAACTCAGCAAAGCATCTTCTTCGTTTGAGTAGAAGAGAGTGAAGTTTTCCATGATAATAGCTAATAACCACAACGGTGAACATTTTTTATTCAGTGAGCAAGAAAATAGTTTTCTTTCCCATTTTTTTTGGCATGAGTCTTTTTGTTTTAAATTCTGGTCAATTACCGACAAGAAGGTTTAGCACTATGTAGGTAATGATAACATAGAAAGAACAGAAGAATGCTAGTGCTGCTGCCTTATTGCCACAATCCGTTTCCCAAAAATTTCTTCCTGACGTGCAATACGGTGGCTGGAAGTCAACGATGGAGAAAGTGTTTCATACAATTTTAATGCCATTTTTTTGAACATTTTCAGCTGCCACTTATAGTTTACTACGTAAAATGTATTCTGTGTTTTTATAGAGTTGACTTACCTGAACCATACAGTCGTGCATGATTTTGTTCCAATCCTCTCCCGTGACGATTCGAAAAAGCATCGAGACGCCTTTGGTGGCAGTGCCAAAATTGGCATGCCTGCTAACGCCCTCGCCATACTTGACTGTTCCAAAAAGGATGACGCCAGCAAAGGCGTAAAAGACAATTAGCAAAAACATTCCCATGATAATGAAAAAGCTCTTGTAGACCGACACGACCACAGTCAGCATGAGCATCTTCAAGGTTGCATGCTTCCCAGTGATCGTAAAAAATCGAAGAATGATCACTGTGTATCCGAACGTTAACGACATATCGGGATACCTCTGCAACCACAAGAAAAGCGTATAAATTAACGAGAAGCGACATGTGAAAAGTCATTAAACTTGTATGGACAACGTGAGTGCCAATTTTATCGGAATTTAGGCAGCATTCCAAGCGAAAGTGAAGTGTCCGAAATAACAAATCATATATCACCATACCCTCCCAAACACGTTCCAAACTGCGATCCACGCAACTCCCATTACAGAAACAAACAGGTCGTATCGATTGCGCCGACTTTGCCAGTAGCCTCTTAACGTGAACGCAATTACTTTCAGCAAAACTTCAACTACGAACACACAAGTAAATGAGGTGGAAACAGAGGACAGAGTCCGTGTTGAAATGGAAGACACTGAGTTGGCTCTTGCTTTTTTCTCTTCGTCTTCCTCTTTCTCCCACTGATGGTGTGAATCAAAAGCCAAGTTCATGTACCTCGTCAAACTGCATTGCATCTGACACTTGGTAATATATCAATTTCCGGCTCTTACCCGAATGCAGAGCAAAGCGCTGTTTGCAAGCACCACGACTGCAATAAATCGTTTAAACCAAATATGTTGAGTTACATCGTAAGCGAATGCCCGCACATGATGGCCGTCAGGTCGAGGTGGGAGATGGAGAGGCTGGGCAATTTTCAGACGCTTTTTCAAATCACACCATCTTCTCTGGTCGACCGTTAGCAAGGCTGTTCCTTTGTTTTCAGAGTAATTAGCAATGACCACACCGACAAACAAAGTTAGGCCAATCATGCATCCCAAGAAGACAAACACGTGGATGTACATGGCATGGATCTAAGAAAAGTTCATGAACGGTCATGTCACAAACCATTAGAGAAACAAACGCTGACATGCCAAGTTGTAACAGTAGTAGTGATGTAATGCTTACCGGTGCAATGGTTTTAGAAAGAACATCTCGAATATCCGTCCAACCTTTGAAGCTTAATGTTTCAAACAAGGCCAACATTGCGTGCCCAATATTGTCGAAATCAAATCTGCGGGGATTTGACCTGAAAACAATAAATCATTGTCAGATCTAGTTTGTAAACCGTTTACTGCTGTAAGCTGCTGGAAGCATATCTGTCACATACCATACTCGCGGGACCCACATGGACGGGTATGATTCTTCAGGTGCTGGCTCAACTCTCATCTTTGTGACGAATATTCTTCTTTTGAAGATTCCAGTGCAGTTTTCTCTTGCCGTTATATTTGGATCATTACATCTTGCCAGTCTACCTCCAAATATTTGCACTCCATACGAAGCAAATACGAACATGAGGACAATCAGTAATATCGATACAAGAAGAATTTCTTTGAATCCCCTACACAGTTCAAAAACTACTTTCCTCATGTGTGGGACTAAATTATAAATTCGAAGAGGTCGTAGGCATCGAAGAACCATTACTGCCTGTGCACCCGAGCCTTGAGGCACCTCTTCTGGAAGCCAGCAAACGAAAACTAGACTAACCTGTAACAGATAACATACACATTACCAAAAAATATACGGTTAAAATTACGGTAATCTTAATATCTATCTAATGGTCAGTATACGTACAATATATATAAACAAATCAAGGATTCCTGCAGCATCTTTTAGGAATGCGTTTGGAGTGAAAACCATCCCATCAGCTAATACTTTCATGGTTAGCTCCAAACTCATTAGCATTACAAATCCGTATTCTGCGATTTGCAGTGGAAGTTGGTCCATTACTCGGTAGGATGGATTTTCAAGGGCCAGAAAGATGCATGATATAGTCGTAACAAATATCATCATCCAATCTAAATATGGCACCAGACCAAGTAAATTGTGCATTCGCTTGTACTTCATTTTTCTCTCTTGTCCAGTGATGGGATCGCGAAGTTTAGGATCATATCTTGCTGAAACAATTGTTTGGCAAATTCGGCGAAATTTGCTTTCCCTTGGAACAGAAAACAAGGGCGTGTCAAAAAGAGGATGGTTTTCCCGTAAATCTTCCTCTCTTTGATTTCTAAAATAGTTAAAGAGAATTGGATACTGTTAGTTTTCACCTTAATACTCTCTACTGTAAATCAACGTGATCCTAGGTACCGTCTCATTTCTGCTTGCTGCTTTTTGGCTTGAAGAAGCTTAATATCGATGTCATGAGGACTTCGCACCATTCTGGTCAGCGCGCTTGCTTGCCCATTTTCAAGGAAATGTTCATACGTTTGCTTCAGTTTCAGTGAGCCTGAGCGAATACTTCGTCGCATTGACTTCCCCCGGTTGTCCAAACGATTTTTGAAGTTAACAGTTCCCTGAGGACCAAATCCTCCTTTCCCTGGCACCGGGATCGGACCAGAATCGCCCAATACCATTCGTTGGTTGTTTGAATCTGAGATGAGCGCCGTGACGAAATATCTGTCAAAAAGTTTATTACCCGATATTATATATTTAAATCTATCTAAATGGTGGAAATTTTAGATAGGAACAAACAAATAAAATAGTATTTCACTTTACAGTCACGAACTTTTTAAGGAGCTTATTCATGCTTCTCACGCGCAGTGTTGGCGTCAACAACTTCAAAGCTTTTTGTTTCCTATACAGTAACGGTTCCTCCATGCCCCAGTTCAACTTATGATTGCCGAGAATAATCGGATTAATGTTGTCCTCATCGTCAACCTCGCTTACAAATTGACGCATAAAGGATTCCCTGACTTTAGGAAGTATAAAATCGGATGGTAGCTTGTTCAGCCTCGCCATGCGAGGACTGTCTGGAAACTTTTCGAACATCCTCAGCCGCCAAGGCAGTGTTTCTAATATTTCAAAAATAGGTCCGACTCAGAGTAATAATAAGTTACACGATACTTTGCAAAATTCAAATAGTACCTTTGATTTCCGCAGACTGCTCGCGGAACTTAAGCTGCTTCAACTTTTTAATGTCTTCGTCTAGTTGCAAGTTATCCAAGATGACAGCGACGAACAGGCTCAACACGATCAATGTTACGAACAAGTGGTACAGAATAAAGTACATTGCAACAATCGGGGCTAAGGTGTCGTTACTCATGCGGACCATTGTCTCATCCATAACTTCTACCCATGCTTCTTGAGTTAGAATTTGAAACATGCTCATGAAAGCTTCCGGAAAAGTTTCAAACCTTGAAAAATCCTTGAGGAAGCAAAACAACTGCATCGAGATACTTGAGGAAATAATGAGTAAGCACATGGTGAAGATAACAAGGGATCCAAGTTTTTTCCCGGGACCGAAAATCTTGTGAACGAAGTCCTCCAACATTGGCGATGCTTTCATAAGTCGGACAACTCGCATGCACCTGAAACCAGGTAAGTGCGCTGAGGTAGAGCCGTGGAAATGGTATCACATGAATGGAAGTTCCAATTGCCAAAAGTAATTCAAACTTATGTATCGATTGTTTGAAATATCCTCGCAAGCCTAAGCACCAAATTTTGAAGAGAGCCTCCACATTGAAAAATATAGTGAATCCTAGTTCAACATAGTAATACTTTGCAACTTCGTCAGGTAAACGTTCATTGAATCGTCGATTCTTTTCCGAAATGGTTTCTGTGTCGAAATTCATTGTAGCGGTGAAAGCCGCATTGGCTAGTATGGCGCACATCACCAATAGCCTTGAAATTAGAAAGAAAAGGATAAATTAATAACATTTGGGCTTGCGAATTGTGAGGCAACAGCCACAGCCTAAAATTTTTAGTATTCCAAGATACGAACGCTACCTGAACGCTGCTGACATTAAAATAACTTGAAATGGCCAAGGAGCCAAGCCCTTCTGCTTGTCCCCGTCAATCTGAACAAGTTTCCATCCAAAGTCGTCCCCTGTCAGGACTCGCACTGAGTGCTCGTCTGCCAGGCGCCCAGTAGCTCTAGTTCCCCACATTTGTTGAAACTGAACACGAATCTCGTTGAATGTTTCGGTGATCACAGCAATGAAAACGTTCTTGACCAGCCAGGCCAGGAAGAAAATCATAGTGACAAAGTACAAAGGCGCTCTCCAACCTGGAAGAGAGTCGATGGCACGAGCCATTATATAAACCCATCCCTCTTGTGATGACGCCTGGTACACTGTAAACAAGCTGGTGGCTGAAAAAAAAACATATTAAAATGTAACTTTAGCACGTTTTTTAGTACTTATCGTTTAGTGTTTCATCATGTACGCCTACCGAATTCATCAAACCCAGCAAATCCTTGTTTCTTTCTGGAAATTTCTGTTGAAAAACAATATTACCCCAATTAACACTGTCTATTGTTGCAATAGTTTTAAATTTATTTCGAATAGCTGGCATACCAAGTCGTACGCACTGAAATCCCTCTGGACACTGATACCCAGATTCATTGTCAGTAGAGCAATAAGTGTCAGGAATCGCCAAGTCGTTTAATGTTATGTTACTGTGAATGGATAAAGTATACTCATTGATTGACCGTTAGTACAAGGTAGATCGTTTTGTATTCCTCTCCTATAAAAAAATTACCTTGCATTAGCACCATTAATCACACAATGATTCCTCAGTTCGCCAAAAAACTGCACCCCAAGCAAACCATACAAACTCATAAAGAAGACAAAGAACAGCGTGACGTTATAAATCTGCTGCGAAGACCTCTTGAAAATCTGATTTATGCGGGATTTCGGCATTTGGAACTTGAGAAATATTCGGATAAACCGGATCATGATGAGAGGTCGCGGAAAGCGTAATACAGTTAAAGAATGGAAGCTAGATGGAACGACACAAGCATAAATTTTTTTTAGCCTTTCACAAAACCCTGAAATGCTTTTTACGGTTATTTTCAAACTGGAAAGCTTACGGCTCTATGAGGTTCATAATCTCGAACATTTGCAGTATCAAAGAAATCCAATGGAAGAATACCATGAAGGAATCAAATATGCACCAGCGGTCTTTGAAGTAGCCGTTTGGCCGTTTGAACAGCCCTCGAATGTTCATTTTTACTATCATTTCCGCGGTGAACAAGAAAGTGACAATCATGTCGGTTATGAAAGTATGCATACTGAAGAAATGGATATCTTTCGAATGTGCGTGGCGTGTTGACACAAACGGACACCAGGGATGCGAGTGCACAGAGACGAAGAAGCCGTCTCACCCATGTCTGCAAAAGAAAAAAAGCGATGCAAATTCACTTGACCCTTGACCCTTATTTTGTTTTTCTTAAAAATTAGTTTACCCATTCGATGTCAGCATGTTCACTTAAGGCTTCGTCAGGGCCATAGTCAGTTAATGTAGGCTCTGGCCTAAGACTTTGCTTACGGCCCAACATTGCAAAATGTTTAGGCCATAAACTCATAAATGAATTAAATGCTGGTTAGAAAACCGTGACAAAGCCTTCGTGGCATATTTTACCAGCGAACACTAACTATTTCAAAATAAAGGAAATGGGATCAGGCAAACGAGTTGGAAAGCATGTTTGAACTTTGTGAGTTGGTTGAGTATTTGTGAAAGCAAGTTTATGAAATGTTGAACTTTTATATTTATTTGATATCAGCCAGGAGAACATCGGCTTGAACAGAAGGGAGGAAAGTGAACTGAAATTGTTCGACATTAATACGTACATACATATTGCAGCCCCGGAGGAGTACATGCTTTTGTTTGTTCCTCTCTGGTAGCACATGTACGTATTTCCCTGCAAAAATCTGCGAAGTCTGTGGAAGACTTGTATAGTCCATTTCTCCATTTTTCGAGAAGGCATCTGGATCTGAAATTCACATTCCGGGAAACTCCGGGCTCCCTATCTCTTGTCTTTTTTCGCGTGTATCCTTCCATCATATACGTGACATGATAATAAAGTATGTCCGCGTTCCTCTTGTACACAAACTGATGGCTCAAACTTCCATCTGTTCTTTAGAGTGACCTGACTCTGGCTGACACACATAGGGATAGATTAGCTGGCTTGCGGGCAGAGATGTTTAGAAAATTTGCAGATGCCAAATTTCGCCACGATATGTGATTTATCTTCATCAACGTATGTAGTACATAATGCACACTTTTATGACTTTCGTTTCAGCGTTTTTTGTAGATTGTTCAGGATGTTCCATTTTTAATTACTCACAAAAAATAAGTTTACTTTTAATGTAGGATTTTCTGCTTTTATTGTACGAATATTACAAGTTCATATAAAAATAGTCACATTCATGGACAAGTATGTGCACTGGTAACGTAGTATATAAAATCGGGAGGGTAAAGTAACGTATATGGGAAACTTTTAAAAGTTGTTATTCTGCGCTTATCAATAACGTTTATCTGCATCCTGTGAGGGTACTAGACGGCGAGTCAAAATAAATCTTTTCGTTGTTATAAATGTAGTATCTTCCTCTAGTCACGGTATGAGGGTTGTCAGGTTGGAAATAATGAGATGGTGGTCGTAGTACGAAATTAAAGCAATTCAGACTGATCGGGTCCTCAGCTGGAATTGCTGTAACATGAGAATCAAAATGCATTATTGAACTTCATAGGATTCATTTATAACTAAAGTTGAAGCAATGTCGAACTGAACTCCACCTGCTTTAAATGATTCCGTAGTGATGGGAGGATGGAGAGGGTCGTCATCTATTATTGTATAACGGGGAATGAGCCATTGAATGGAAACGTATCGCTCGCAAAATTGATCGGTGTGGAAAGAGAGTATTTGGGCGTAGTATTTGGTATTATCCTTCTGAGTGACAACGATGTCACCGATTTTATACCAGACTTGTTTGTACTCAATCTTGGAACCGTTGTAAGGCGTGATTCTTGGTGAAAGCTCTTCCTAAAATTCAAATCAAACAGTTATGAATGCTCTTATGACTCCGTATGTACACCATACAGTACTCAACATCTTCGTTTTCGACCGACCTTCAAAATCGCGGCCAATTTTGCCGATACCACATGTTTCTTGATTTCCTCGCCGTCTGCTCCTGGTTCAGCTCCAGCAGATTTTAATTTTCTCCGATTATAACGACGACCACCCCCTCGCTTCCGTTTTACTCCTGGCTTCACCTCCGTCTCCTCGTCGTCGTATTGAGGCTGGGAGTAAAACAATTTCGTCTCTTCGTCGGATTCTTCCCCTTTACCGCCTCCATAATCCTGCTTCAATTTTTGTAACCCTCGTTTCATAAACTTAGACGGCTCTTTTAACGCTCCCCGAACAAACTTCGCATCCTCTTCCGCCTCCGACGCCTCCAACCCTCTAGTCTTCGGTCGATTTTGCTGATCCATTTGTGAACCTACATGGAACCCAAAACACCTCAAATCAGGGACTACCAAAACCATCAGAAAACAACCAAATTATAGTTCAAAATCTTCAACTGTCACAACACGTGCTTCTTTACTTCCGACTTACCTTTCGTAACAAATTTTCCGTCTTCACCAAGTGTCTAATAAGCTTACTGTAATTTCAAACTAGCCATTACCTATTGCTAATCGGTCATGTTGGCTCCAAACATTGAGTCGAATCCTGTGAGTCCATATGCAGACAGCTTCCCGTTTGCGTAGCATCTGGAAGGCTAAGTCAAGTCGCCCCATGATTTCTGGTTTCTATATCATACGCATTCATAAACATACAAACTGTAATATGCATGTATCAAAGGCAAAACGCAGTCCTTTTATGTGTATAGATGTACTTGTATGAAATCGGTAATACAAAACTGGACGCTGTGTCGTAACTTCCACAGGTTTCGGCCAAGGAGTCCGACTCTCCGTACTCTCGTGTTTCAAACTGTCCAACTGTCAAACGAAATTGTTTACAGATTAATACCAAAATTTTGTAAACTTGATTGGCTTATTAAACGTACTATTACCGTAGATTTGTCTTTGATTGTTCTTTCTTTTGTGATTGTGATTTAGTAGACTCAAGAAACTTCATAGCACCGTTACAACAGATCCATCCCTAAATACAAGAAACTCGCCATTAGTATTAGGTTGAAGCATAGCATCAAGGGAATACAATACAAAAAAGAATCTCCTGTTCTTTGATACACCAGTCATCAAATGATGTGGAATGTGGAATTGATATTGCTGAGAATAGAGAATCCAAAAGGCTGAAAAGAATGTTTTCATTTTTTTGGGTGTATATTTCTTTCACAGATTAGTCTTAGCCTGTACTGACTTGTCTGTATAAAATTATAATGACGGATCAGCAGGACTTCGGATACGGATTCTTTGCTAACACAAACCTATACTGCCTCTGACTAATGAGAGTTAAAAGATAATGCACGTGAGACAAACGGTCTCGCTCAAATCTAAATTACTGTCAACTACTTAACTGTCACATCTCTTAATTTTTCGTGGACATAAATAGTAACAATACGAGTTTTTGACAACCTAATGCGATCTAGCTAGCTTGTGACTTATGACGTGACAATTCTTACCTCTGCAAACCTTACGAATACTTTTACAAGTAGGCGTTATTAAAATCCTGGCTAAATCCTGAACGTCTAACAGGGATGTGTACAGGTGTGCTGGATGTGTGAATACCTGTCAATTGTAAGATTGACGTTGTGCAATATAAACTTGAAAATTTAACATTTGGTCCGATTTCGGTGTTTAGGATAAGCCAAATTATTAAAACAACAAAAAACAGTGTCCAGCAACACTACACCAGCCATTCGGAATCGTGAGTGGGCAAAATAAGATTATGAAGTTATCGTGGGGTTTACTGATTAACAATGTATCCGCATTAAATTGTTAGGTACATCTTGTAAGTGGATTATTATTGGTGCTTTAGTCAATCATGGCAGCAGAAATCAAACCCGGTGTTAAATTCGCTACCAACAAGAAACCTATCTTGGTCGGAAAGGTGGAGGGGTGCGTGGGTCAACTAAATTAAATCACAAAATTGATGGTCACGCAAAAATCAAGGCAAAACTAATTTTACTTTTACTTGAAACGTAGTTTCACTGATGACCTGAACGATGTCATGTTGATTCCGGGTGAAGATGGAGTGATCACAGCGGGTGATGACAAGTAAGTTACTTGGAGATTGGTCACAATTAAATAGGTAATATCTTCAGATGGACATGTAATAATTTTCATGGTGTAAATTGCAGAACCGTGCAAGTATGGCTGAAGAGGGATTCAGGACAATACTGGCCGAGTATATGTCAATATGTTCCATCTCAAGCGACGTGCATTTTTGTCTGCTTCACGTCCGCCGAGTCACGCCTAGTTTTTATTGGCCTGGAAAATGGCACTGTTATGGAATTCAATTTAGCCCCTGACTGTAATAAGTTAGAACATAGACGAGACTATTTGTCGCATGTGGCGAGGGTCGTAGGGGTACACTTTGAAAAAGGGAGGGTGATGAGTGTCTCCAGAGATAAAACTTTCCAATGGGCGGACGCTAGGACTGCAAATATTGTAGCAACTCACACGTTCGCCGCTTGGTGTACAGCTTTACAGTGAGTCGTCTTACATTATCCTGAAACTTGTGAATTGAGAAAGATAGTGAGTATGTATTGAAATTTGTTCATTTTACCTTTTAGATATGACTCGCTTACTGATCACGCCTTTGTGGGAGACTACGGTGGTCAAATTAGCATGTTAAAGTTAACCGGAACCGACAATCTTACTTGTGTCACAACCTTCAAGGGTCATTCAGGGTCCATACGCTCCTTGCTATGGGACTCAAACACTTCCTTCTTGTTTTCCGGGTCATTTGACCAAAACATTTGCGTGTGGGACATTGGTGGCAAGAAAGGAACGGTGTATGAGCTTCAGGGGCACAAGTATGAACAGCATTCATTATCTCGTGCGTTTTCCTTCATTCTGAAAATCAATTTCGGTTTAACTGATAAAAATGATTATACTTTTGAAAGAGGGAAGGTCACCGGTCTTGCGTACTTGAACAGGACATCACAGCTCGTATCAGGGGGAGAAGACTCAATACTGGTTGCCTGGAACATGAAAGGAGAAAGAATACAAACTCCAGAGTGGAAGGAATCCGACCTTTGTGAAGTTTGTAAAAGGCCGTTTTTCTGGAATCTCCGTGCCATGATGGAAAACAAAACGATCGGCCAGAGGCAACATCATTGCAGAGCGTGTGGGAAAGCTGTTTGTGATAAGTGTTCAAATCGGAGGACTTCATTACCCAAAATGGGCTTTGAATTTGACATTCGCGTGTGTGATCCGTGTTACGGAGGGATCACGGATAACGAGTAAGAAACACTCAATTATATCTTTCGTATAAGGCACACTTAACTGATTCTTAATTGAGGTTTTCCAAAAATGGTTTACAGCCGGATTTCACTGGCCTCCTTCCACGAAGCCAAACAATCAATTGTCACTTTACACGTGGACGAAGCGCGGAACCTCTTAATCACAGTGGGCAGTGATCGACTCATCAAAATTTGGGATATCTCGGCATTAAATCAATAGGTAATTTTAAATCAGGCCAACTGACTGAAACTTTCTTGTAAGATATTCGTAGTAAAACTGTAACTTATACTGCTCGATCAACTATTTGAAATACACAAGGCAAAAAAATCCAAATATACGCGGCGAAAATCGTTTATTCCTAAAAACTGAGTGTGATTGTGGCTAGCAATTTTAAATTTACAGGAATAAGTCCCCTTTGTATTTAAATCACGTTTGGCTTTCAAATCAAATTTGAAATCTGTATCAGTGAGTACGCATAACAGACCAAGGCACGGTAAAGTTAAGTTAGTTTTTATCTGTTATCCTCTTTAATCGAAATGATGCGTACTGTAAACATTTGATTCGCATTTATTATGGACCTGTGTTGTAATCACCAACATTCTATGCAGAAAATAACTACTAGGCCTAGTGTTATCTCGTATTTTGTAAGTGAACCACTTCCATTGAGTTTCCATACTTCCTGTTAAGTGTAGGATACATTCTATTCAGCGCCAAAGAAAGATGCATAAAAATATTGAGGCGGAAACCATCAGGATCTATTAACGCAATGCGTGTAAGACCATTTCGTTTTAGAAACCTTACCTGAGACGTTTGCAAGACAAAATCAAAGTTTGTTATGTGTATGCAAGACATTTTATGTGTATGAATGCTTCCGGAAATTTTAAAATGTATTCCAATGAATACTCCAGCCCCCCAGCTAACTGATTCCCCAAAATAAACCGAGAGCCGACAATTAGTCGATATTTTGTTTCATGTTTTCAGTAAACTCAAGATATAAATGGAAAGCTCTATGTTGCCTTAATAATTTAAACACTACATTATATTCAGCTTTGGATTTGAACTTTAGATAAATGTTGGTATGCGTCTAACATGAAATAGATTTTGCTTCTCTTTAAAAACTTGAGCCATTAAGACAATGCTGTTTACTTTCAATTTCTAAACAATGAGTTAATAAAAGCAGTTCAATCAAGATCAAACAAATTAGCTCCAATTTGTTTTCCTGTGTTCATTCATTACATAAGTGGACGTGTACAGGATTCCTCTCTGGATTCGCATTTCATAATCAACTCATGCTGGTTTTTGTACCCATAATTAGTAAATGTCCTGCAAGTGAGAAAACATAATTTCCAGTTAAAGGTGATAGTGCATTTAATTTGATGACTTGCCATTGTTGCAAAAAGATGCAGTGAGCATCGTGCAAATAAACGCCCATCAGAACAAGAACGAAAGTCACCTTCAAGATAAACATGACTCCGAGCTGAGACGCACACGTCTCTCTGTTCTCACAACACACTTAATGAATTAGGTAAAACGCTTGATTTTTTTCTCACGATGTCCTATTAACCAAGACTTCTCATTATATCAAGTTTAAGAGGGATCGTAGTAAAACGCGATGTGTTTTTGCACCAAATGCAGGTTGTAAGGCCACTCTGCAGTGAATCTCCAATTTCCTGAAACACTTGTTGAAGGAGATAAGCAAGCTCTTTTTTTGTATCTGAATAACGTACTGGCAGTTTTTGTTATATACTAAACTGGTACGGTTTTATAACGCAATAGATGTATTGCTCAATAAGCAAAGAAATGGTACAAGACTATCAGATATTATTATATGTATTTATTTGCTTCTTAATCTAGATAACGCCTGTATCTACACACTTGTTTCATAACCTCAGATAGCGTTTTTGTCGAGAATGTGACGCTTTTGTGTTTTGTTTACCTGTAACTAAAAAATATTTTTGATGAATGGGCGAGAGCTGTGTATGCAAATGCTAATTAATTACAGTTTACAACAAGTAGTTATCGGTGGGTATTACGAATCTTGGAAAAATATCAATAGAAAACATGGCATCAATGTGGGATGGGATTTATAACTGCGCGTTTGGAAACTGTTGCGTGCATTAATGTTTGTTGTGCATACATCATGAAAGCTGGTTATCTCGCTAAGTTGAACTTTTTTTCAGTTTCACTTGACAGTTTACAAAACAATGAGCGGAAAACACTATATAATGCAATTATGAAGGTAAACAAGCGGGTGGTCGGGAATAACTGTTATAACTATCATATCTTATGCGTCCCTTCGACGGAGGAAGCAATAGAATTTAATTGTGTAATTTGATTCATTATGTAACAATGTTCCATGTTTATAATTGTTTGACAATGTTGAATATTTCGACTTATAATTGAGCTATTCAACTATGCCTGATTTAATGTTTGTTATTGTGCCTGAGCCCCATCATAGTTTAGAACATAGGGAAACGAAGCAAAATCTAAGGTTATTAATTATCAAACGTACATTGAATTGAAGTTAACATTATGTGTCATTAGATGTTAGATAAAATTCCACATCAAGTATTATTATTTGCTGAAAACTGGCACCAGAATGACTTTTCGGCTGTCTATGATTTGTTCTATGAACATTTGAGAATAGCACATATTTTTACTAGTTTGACCACAAAATAATAATAACCTAACACATACCTACTTGACTGGTACAAACATTTGAAGCGAGTTTGCAAACGAGCGACAACTCCATAGTATCTTTTGGTAAGATGTTCGTATCATAGAAGGTCAACAAGATCGTCATCACGGACGCTCTGCATATGAAGCAGGTTTAGTGTGGATTGAAATCAATGTCAACAACAATCAAGACGATGTAATGCATACTATTCCATAATAATAAGTACATAATATACCCTCTCGCATAACCGAATTATGGAGCTTACTTAATGAAACATCTACCTACTTGCATTAGAGAAGAAGTTTATAAATAATTTTTTGTTATTGTACATTCCATATTAATGAGTAAAACATTTTTCGCTTAATACATACTGCATTGCATATTGCTAACTATTCAGAGTGTGAAGTGAACGAAGAGCAAAACGCATTTATAACTGCAAGAAACCATACACCAAGTCATATTGTCGTCGGATTGTTCTGTGTGGACCTGTAGCGCTTCGAACGTCAGAAATACCTGTAGACTTGTAAAGTTGATATGATCATCGTTACAAACAAGTACACTCATCGTTGCCATTTATCGACTGGATCGGATGAACGCAAGCCTGGTTATAACCCTTGATCTTGAAATGCCTTTTGTACCAATAAAAAATTTGAATATATGCTTATGACGCTTTGTTGCGCATTTTTGATACGAAGCGACTATGTGTCTCGACGAGTTTTTCGGTTGCTCTTGAACTGAACCTGGTCCATGAAGGACAAAACAATCGCAGTACCTATAGCATTAAGATATGACGTTTGGTTGTAAGTTTTCCAGTGCCGAGAGGATTTCACCTGAGCTCAGAATTAAAGTCTTGTCTCGCCCCTGGGCCATTTTTTTACCCCTTTCACTTGTGTAGTTGTTTGTGTATGAATGCGAGTATACTCGAAATGATCGAAGCATGAGCGTAGTAGTTTACTGACTTGGGTGGTTGCTTGAGCTGTTTGAAAAATACAAAATAAGTAAATATGTAGATGCAGCAGGTACCCGAACATGATCCCTCAAAGTCATTTGAAAATTTTCCACGTAGCGTACGAGTATTTTTTTGTTTTCAAAACTTCCAGTAACTGAGTATCGTTATTGTAAGTAATCCGTAAGATTTTTTTCAATGTACATTTGATCGTGCAATATTGCTTTCCTGTATGAAAACTTTTCCCCCTCCTTTAAACATACCTTTTTAGGTAAAAATTTTCAATATTCGACCAAAAATTGTTTATTGCTTCGAAAATGACACATCCGGGATAGTATTGCAGGTGACACACTGTTCATAATTAGCCACGAACCGTGAAAAAGGCACAAGTTACCAAAATCCGCCCCTCTAACCCTTACGTAAAAAAGCTCATACTTTCCTAGATGGATAATTACACACCTGTTACGGAGAGATGTTAATGATGTTATATGAAAAAAATATGAAAAGAATGATAAAAGTTACGAGCAATGGGGGAAGTAAAAAGAGTTTTTTTCAAGTTCATATTGAAAGCAACCCTCGTTTTTCGTGCTGAGTCAAGCGGATGAGACGAAAGGGAGAGGAAAGCAAGCTTATTATTTATTTATATGAATCATCCGTCGTCGTCATAAGCGTTTATGCAACATGTCAGGTAATAACTGACAAAACTGGATGTCTAGAATGAAAGTGGAAATACTGCAGCACATTTTATCCACTCATTGAACAATAATCTTTTTTTATTAAGTAGCGAAAGCTGCTTTATAAGATCGTAAGTGCTGTCTGTCCGTCTGTCTGTCCGTCTGTCTGTCCGTCTGTCTGTCTGTCTGTTATCGCGAAATCTCAGATATGCTTAG
>VICI01001193.1:0-24895 GCA_019593645.1 Akabosia matsudoensis | reverse complement strand
CAAAATACAATACTTTTCGTAACACCAAACATAAGATTTATCATCCATCAAAGTAGACACAAGCACGAACTTCATATCTTGCGCTGCATCCCACACGCGTAGCAGATGAAGGGTTTTTTTAGCATGGCTTATTCCGGTTCAGTCATCTTCAACTAAAGCTCTCAAAGAATACAATGGAATACCCGGTTATTGTGGAAAAGTTCGTTTTTAATACCTATTATATATTAGGCTAAGCTAGATTTCTAGTAATATTTTTTGACTGTCTCTCTTCTTTATACATGGCTATTTGCTCACCCTGTTAAGTCGAGCAGGGAGAAAGCTGGTATATGTAGAGAACAGGATTCATCATGGGTAAAATGATGTGTACACGAACGAACCCTATATTTTCAATTGGGTTCTCAGTTTACTTATGTTTATCCTCGCGTAAAATTTACTGTGAAAACATTTTCTTCGGGAAATCAGTTTAGTTTGAAGCTTTTCTCTTATTTCCCGTTTCCAGGCTCTAAAACCCTTCATCCACGATAGGGGTGGTCGTTGTCATCTGTCCATCCTTCAATCCTGATGGTTGACTACGGTTCGGAGTGTTTTTTATTCTCCGCTTGACCATCTATTAAATACAAACATAGAGTAGTCTCCTTCTTTTGAAAGTGTGCTCTGAGTATTTTTGTTTTATTATGTGAGGGTTGGTGAGCAAAAGCACAATATTGGTTGGTAATCTGCTAGTCTCCGTGCATCAGCTTTGTACATTTGAACCAGAAGAGAGACAGGATTGCCAGATTATTCGTCGGGGAAGTCGTGGAACCAAATAATGGACAAAATAGAATTTACTTTTTTCAGTTTTGTACTACTCCCCTCACAGGCCATCAATGATGACCAGGACTATAGAATTACTCTATTTATTTGTAGTTTTTGAGCATGTATATTTCCTTTTAAAAGGCTACTTGACGACTTTCTTATTCCCTTGCTTCAAAATAAGCACACAAAAACCTAGAGAATTGAAATCGGAATAAAAACTTCCCTTCCCTGCCTGCATTCTAACATTATTTTTGATGGTAGTCCCGATTTTTGAAATAAAAATGAATCAAGTCAAAGTAGATATGTTTTAGGATGGTAATAAAACTACCTAAACGAACAAAATCGGATTCACCAGTTATCTATAACGCACAATCATGTTGGAAGTACAACATGAAAAGGAGAAAAATGAAAACTCATTATAGGGAAAAAATGAAATGGGAATTTCCTTGAGAGTAACGTCTCATCTTTCTCTACTTAAAAGAAACTATTCTCTAGTAAAATTTGAATGGAAATATCAAGATCGTGGCGATAATACAAAACAAGCTTATTTCATCTCTTTTGATTTTCTCAAACATTACACTTGACGTGAATACAGCTTTATGTTGTGCTTTATGTGCATTACAAAAGCTCAAAATCACTTTCAAAATTGAAAGTTTACGGTTTTTGCGAATAAAACCTTCATCTAACGAGGCACAGCGTCATATCTTCAAAGGCATAATATCTCCTTGGATTGAGAACTAGAAATGTTGCGAATAGGCATACATTAGTCTCTGGCAGTCGGTTTGATGACGTTGACAATGGGAATGACATGATATGGGCTTGTTGGCTCCATTCACGAATTTCGTTTTCTTCTAAAGTTGCTTTCAGAATACGGGGGCTCGCGCTACGCAAGCACACAAAAAAGCTCCTAGGAAAAGCACTATTGTGCACACCCGTGTCATTTTTTCGCATGAATTGTAATGAATGAGTTCCCATCACATTATTCTTTCCAATTTTAACCTATTACAACAAGTTTGTATATTCTTTTGGAGAAACATACAAAATACAGTTGATGGTGCTGGTGGAGAAAGTTTGTTATGTACGCTCGTACCGGGCCAAAGAACCCGAGAAAACAGAGCTTGGTTGTCGGTTTAAACATGGTATCTTTGCATAGCTCCTTGGCAGTATTTGCAATTCAAAAGTTAGTAACCAAAGCCGGATATGTTAAAGTTTCTTGTACATGTTTACGTATAGGGGAGGAATAAATCCAAAAAACAGAGAAAGTAATGATGTACTTCATTTGGTTGACAAGTTGAAGCGGATTTTGTTCCCAAGAGATTTGCGCGACTCGTCAGTGCATGATGCATTTCCACAATCGCCAAAGGATTAGAGACGTACATACATGTTTGTAATATACACATGTGAATAAAAAAGAATGGCCTCCGAATCCATGTACAGTAGATAAATTCTTTTTTTTCTGAATTGGGATACATGCCCATAAGGTAGATGAAAAGACGTAGTGGACATTGCATTAGCAATATGATTCATGAAACCATCATCCACGACAGACAAAAAAGTCAAGGTATCTGGTTTGCAAAAGTGGAACACATGATTTTATATACGAGCCCTATAGAATTTTCAGTCGTAATGTTGAGAGGGTTTGAACGATTCGCCAGTTGGAAATAGATATATAAAGGCTACGTATTTCCTGCTATTATAGCCCGCTAAAATGTAAAAACATTCAAGCCATTTAGCCGAGTCAGGAGCTGTTCAGGATATAGTCACGTTGCTAAAAGAACAAAAGTATACATATATTGAAACTCCAATGGAATCGCAAATCCAAGTTTCGGCAGGTTTCTCATTATAGTCGCGGTCCCTTTAAAAACATTGAAATAATTCTAGCCAGGGGCTATATTCGGTGCGAATACGCTACATAAAAAGGTTCACCATGCACAATTTTTGATGCGAAGAAACAGACCACTCAGATGATTTAAAAACACTTAGTCGAAGTTTTAATTTTATAAAGTGGCTCTCAAAATAACTGAGCGAACTTATGCGGATTTCATGTAGAACGGAAAACTCAATTCAACATCATACTGCTAATTCGAGCCCAGCTCCACAAGAACATCTGTACTATTCAGAGTTCAGAGAAATTCATTCTTTGTAACGTTCTTCGCGCAAGTGTGAGTGTTTTATCATATGAAAGCACATCAACTCCTGATAAACTTGTACAGCAAAATGTTTCTGGATTTCGTGTGCAGTTGGAAGTAGGCAGACCTGTACTCTTTCTTTCTTTTTTTTCTATTATAAAAGGTAGTCTTACGCACATTCGCGGCAAACTATTCAGCTTTTAAAAAACGTTTCGTAACATTTCAATCAATTACCTACGTGTGTTTTTTGCTTCATAGAAAGAAAGTGTAGCTTTATTAGCCATACAGTTAAAGTGACATGATGAAGTATAAATTTTCCAACCTTCAAAAGTAAATGAGGCATAGCGTACTACAATGAAAAATCCATAAAGTAATCTATAATATATAGGTAATCCAATGTTTTGGACTTTCATAAACATAATTGGTGCATCGAATCTCCCTATGCTTTCCTCTACTTTCTATTCTGCCGGATGTTGGCTTAGGAAACATGAGTTTCATGAGCTCTAACTGCTCAGAATGTTCATGAAACTAAAGCAAGGTGTTAAGGAAGGTACTTTACAATCGATGCCACACCATCATAAAAAAGCGCTTACTGTATTCATTTTTATTCTTTTATTGGGCGTACACGTTTGAAGTATTTCAGCATAGCTGGTAAATTTTTCAATACATGATAAAGGAAGTGCATGTCAGCAAATGTAAAAAAATGTCTTGGTTTAAGTGAGCCAGAGGAACCCGTAACCAGCTATACTTGATTTCCGCACTATGTAATGTGTGATATGGTCCTGTTCTATATAAATAATATATCCTCCTCCATAGATGATGGGAATATGGGAAAGAAGCTGAAGGTATATAAAAATTAGTCAACTTGGAGTTCTACCTAAGGCATGATCTTCTAGAATGAAACAGTATTGGACGAGCTGGAGTGTTGTTATAAATATTTTGCTCACCCCGGCGGTAGTTGTATTGTAATTTTTAAAACCAAAAGTGTGAGCATTCTAGGAAACCAAGCTAAAAGCCGTGTTCTAAAACTCAGAAAGTCTAGAAAAAGGGCTCATCGAAAAGAACTAAATCGAAGTAAAAAGAAGAGAGCTTGAGAAACACATTAATGCATCAGAAAAAGGCAGAGTCGACGAGCAGAGGATCGCAGATCTCAACTTCTTTTTCTCACGGCACAGCAGGCTTGGGTTTTGGTTAGTAATGCAACTATATCTAAAGAGGAAGACTTTGTTTCAGATGCGGAAGAATAATGCTTTTAGTCGTTAGTGCGGATCGTCTACTGTACACCAGCGTGCTATATAAAATATTGCTGAACGAAAGGAATAAGGTTGAAAAGTTTGGTGTTACATTTACGAATGGCGAATGCTAGAGAGTTTGTTTGAGTGGGGTTTCAAGGATATCCCAGACTCATCAGAGTCACATTGCCACTTGGGCTAGTAATGCCAAGCGCGTTGGTTCCTAGCCGATGCATCTCTTTCCTTTTGGTCTGGATACATGAACAATACTGCTTCGACTACAGACTTCCTCCGTTACAACTTCAGCATTCACTCCCACACGATAAGGGACTGTGTAGTTGGAACAACTGAAAGTCACTTTTCTCGCAAACACACTAACTCAGTCTTCCTGCAAGAGTGCCAGGTTTGACAAAAGCAAAACCAAAACTGCCAGCAATGGAGCAGTAGCAGCAAAGCTTGATCGTTTGTATCCTTTGTGCGGAGATATAAACGTTGTTACAGGGAAAACACGCATCAAAAAGCCCAGTTCCGCAAAAAGGGTCTTTTTCCTATGGATAACTCGAGCTATAAAGCAAGCTTTCCGACCTCGCGCCGGCGTCACTCTTCATACAGACACCGACCGAAAAGCAAGTAGCTCTCTTGATCCCCATCAGTTTGGATTGTGTACAACACAAGTCATCATGAATAAATACAGTGGCTGGGTTAAAAAGCATCTCCTCTCTGGGGAAATAAGAACGGTGTGAGTGAGAATAACGTTTCAGCTAACCTCTACAGCTTTCTTTGTGCAATAAAATAATAAGCTTCAGAAATACGAAGAGAAAGCAGTTGAACATTGTACTATAGAAGCATTAATTTTTCCAAATATTGCTCCATTACTATTTCAGGAACTCGAGAAATATAAGCTTGAAAACTTTCGAACCACAAGTTCAGTGTGTTTCTTTTAGTGAAAGAGTGACATGCGTTTTTAGTCCAGCTTTCCAAGCTACCAGTACTGCTGCGGCTTTCATTCCAAATTCCTGGGAACGGCAAAAACGTTCATTTCCATTACTTTTATAACTTTCACTTCCAATTTTCCGAACTCATTTTACAGACAATTTTTGAAGACTCAAAAGCTATGCACACAATGTAAAATGAAAACGACTTGTCCGTACACACAAGACGTGAATCCTCACAACTAACTTGTTCCATGTCTGCTTCAATCCAGCATCAATATCAAAAATAAGTGGGAAAAATTGTACAACTGTATAATGAACCCAATTATCATTGAAAAAAGTTGGCTAGAGCATCGTTATGCAAGTTGACGTAGCATTACATCACAGTTGATACCACTTCATTTTTCGACTAAAACTTGGAAGTCTCCTTGAGATCGTGATAGTGGTGATATGAAAAAAATGTGACAAAATGAGCGTTGTGAACATGAAAATGAGAAAGTAGTAAATTGAGTAAGACTTTCAACTCGCCAATTTCTGCTTTTACTCCTGAAGCACTGCCGTCATCACCGATATAAACTACGCGCAGCAGGACGCAGAGAGAAAGTACACTTTGTAATTCACTCGACTATGTGTGTCTGTTCCTTTTCCTGCGACACGATAAGAGTAAAATGACAGGCTGAACCAGAATACAGGAAAAATCTCTTTCGAACAGAGTGGCTTCTTTGCGCTTTTAGACCCAGACACAAAAAAACAGCCAACCCAAATGATATATTCTGTGACTGCTATGAAGTGTTGAAATAGTTTTAAAACTACACACGTCGACACAGTGTGCACGTGGAAGCCATTCCCATACATCATGTTGCTCAACATTCACATGGAATACTGATTAGTATCGCATTCCTAGTCGCCTGACACATTGAAAAGTGTATGTATAATGTGGACAGCAAAGTATCATCGGCGAATTCATCTGTAATATTTTCATCAGTAACCATCCCCCATATAGCTTCATCATTGTAAACCATCGATTTGCATAAACTTTCGTCCTCTTATCGAGTCGTTGATAATACCCTATTCGACACTTAGATTTTTTTTTCTTTTTTTCTGCCTGTGAATCAAAGTGCTCAACACAACTCGAAAAATGAAGCCGATTGTGACAGTAATGCTCATAATACTTACGACGTTCTGTCAAGCAGTTAGATTTTTTTTTTCTTTTTTTCTGCCTGTGAATCAAAGTGCTCAACACAACTCGAAAAATGAAGCCGATTGTGACAGTAATGCTCATAATACTTACGACGTTCTGTCAAGCAGAATGTCCTATAGAGTGTTACTGCGATCGGGTGACAGTCTGCACTGGAGACAATTTACTAACTCGTTTTTCGAAGATTTCCTTCAGTCGCGAGTCATCAGACTCCAACCCACCGTATTCGACCTATGTGCCAATTCGTATAGAGCTTCACAATTTTGCAGTGACACATCTCCATAAAGAAGACTTTCTCGATATCATTTCTAATCTTACGGAGATATCAATTTCGAGGAACTCTCTGGAGTCTTTTGACAATGACACTTTTTCATTTGAAATCACGCCAGTTCTTCCTTCTACACCCAAAGCGAACACCGTTGCAATTGGTAGTAATAGTCCACCAAATCACAAAAGTGGTGTAAGTAGAAGTGATGAAACGCAGAGGACATTTTCCGCAACTAGGGTTGTTTCTCGCAACCAAGCATATTCTGCTTCCGCCGAAAACAACTTCCTGCAGTTAAGAATTCTAGACTTGAGTCAAAACAAATTGAAGTACTTCGTTGGTGGTGGAAAGCTGCGCAAAGTAAAGATTCTCGATTTATCTTCGAATCTGTTGCAACAGGTTTATGAATTGAGTACCATGCAAAACCTTGAGAGCATAAATCTAAGAGATAATCATATTTCCTATTTGGAGGCCAATATCTTTCAGGTAAGCTTTATCAGTGTTCTTATTTCAGACTTAATTCCAACCACAAGTCAGTTCAAGAGAGCGAATTTGCGTAGCTATGAACTCGATAATGAGACACGGTATTGGATAAAACTGTATAATTTCCTTGCATTATATCAACCGTAGTATGGCCCTAAACAAGATTATAAATTCATTGCATAGACATGGAAAGGCAATAATGGGGTAACGTCTTTGATTCTCGAAATTCCTTTGACATGAAAGTTATACCAGTAGAAAGGCTAAAATCCTCAGAGGGTTATGAGACCGTACGTTAATTACTGAGTAGACCTATTGATACCTCCTTGAAGTCACCATCGATAATACCGGTAAACATGTAACAACAACACATAAGTAAAAAGGTCAGAATTGTTTTGATGGGCAAAACATAACCCTTTTTATTTTCGTCCTTCACCATCGCTGGATACAAGCGATTACAGCAAGGTCTTGCAACATGATAGAGTGAATGTGCCAGGTACTTATATTGTGAAATACTCACTGCGGATACTATTTCAACACTGTTAGCAATATTTCATTCCATTCAGGGAGAAAATTATTCAGACGTATCTGGCATCTCCTACTTCTATCATTTTTCTCTGTTGCTCTGTGCTCAAATACCCAATATTTTTGAGTGGCTTTCTTCTGCAGTATATAGCAGCTCAATCTAGCATCTCATCAGAAAGCCAGCATGGTTTGCATGAACAGTAATTCAACCATGTATGTATGTACTAAAACTGCAAACTGTTGGTGAGTATGGACGTACATACCCTGACTTTTACGAGCATGCATAACAATGGCCTCAAGCCGTCATCATACATCTTACCATCCTTTCCTGTACTTTCTCCAGTCTGATTCAATCTCCGATTCAACGTTCTTTTATGGGAGAGGAAACAGTTCCCATTTACATATGCATAAACACATGTTTATTTACAATTCACGATATATTATCAGCCTCTTTCGAACCATTTTTTTTTCTAACTCAGTCTCAGTCTATCGAATAAGGAAATAAGGAGCGCTATAATGATACATCTAACAAACTTCAACAACTGCAATATTTCATACGTTGGAGGACTTGAATATGTTGATATTATGTGTTTCCCACTTGAATATTTTCAATGACTGCTAAATAAGAAGCCATCCCAAACATCAGTACAGAAACATTGTGTCATATTCTAAACACGTTACCTGATCTGAATTCTCTTAATGCTATTAGCTGGTTTGGCTTTACTTGTCAGTCCTCTTCTTTTGAAATGCAAGAAAATCATTTAATTTATACATATCTATAGGCCAGGAGTAAAAGGTAACAGTTTGAACGATCTTATTTGGCAAGGTATTCCTAGCCGACACGTGGCAAGAATTAGTAATTTCCCATTGAATCCCCGAGGATCGTTCCCTACTAAAATGCGAAAACCTCTTGCATAGCATACTCGCTGCATATCGAAGATTAGAACCCCTTTTCTTCCCAACCACAATCACTGTACGGTTGTCGGTGTGACTTCCTTATATTGTAGGAGTGACTGTTAACGTTCAACTTTCTCTACCAAATCATCCGTATTTTTCGTAGTACGGATACGATATAAAATCTTAACAGTCAAACCACTTCAAATTGGATACAAGCTTAAATTATCATACTTGTCCTTCGTTTTTACTACATTGCGCTACTTTTGTACATACTCTCATATCGTTAGTAATGTTCGTTACGGGAGCAATCCCTTGGTCAAAAGCTGAAGTATAACCTCTCAACGAAACAAACAAAAAACTTGGAAATGAAAAAAAGCAATGTAATGCTTGAAGTATAAGTATTATAGTCGTTTCTGTTATCTATTTTCCACGCTAGCTATACACACGGCCACAAGAGAAAAATTTCCTTTTCTGACAGTTAAATGAACACCCTTTTGTGTGCAATTACAGAGAAAGGTGCTAAATTAAAGATGTGAAAGCAGTAATATATTGTAGGAGAGAATACAATGAGATGAAAATTCAACGATGTGCCAGAGGAAAATACTAATCTTTTGACCTACAATAACCCGAAACCCAACTAACTTTTTTTGAAGGATTTTCTTATAAACAATATGGCTTCCAACGAGTGGAAAGTAGTTCGAAACAGAGAAAAACGAATGCACAACAAAACGCGTTTTTCTCTCCCGGGTTTCATTTTCAGTACCTATTACAAACGCACACAGCATCCGACAGTAAAAAAACGCTTCAACCGAGCCACCAACTAAAATGTACCTTTACCTGTCGAGAAAAGTGTAACTTTCCTTTTTTTCCACGTCTTGCGTACACAAACTGAAACAATATTTTATTTTCTGCTATCCAGCGTGTTTCACATTCGCAGTTTGCTGGTTGATATAAGATGAAGAGAAAGTAATTTATGTGCATTCTTGTCTTCTGTTGACAGAACTTACGTAACCTGCAGTATGTGAACCTGGACTCAAACGTCTTGGGACTCGTGCACCCGTCCACTTTCTCAAATCTTCCAGCCCTGGCCCATCTAATCCTTTCCTCGAACCCTATTTCTAATCTTCTTCCAGGTTTTTATTGGAATTCTCGTGTCCAGTTTGTTGATGTATCAAACGTGGGACTTGCCTCGATACCTCCTAGTCTAACTAAAACTGTTCGCGACTTCCGTTGCGCTAATAATAATCTTACGATCATAAGACAGACTGATTTTGAGAGCTATCCAAACGTGGGTCTCCTAGTCCTGGATGAAAACGCTATCGAGGTGGTGGAGGACGACGCTTTTGGGCGACTTGACTTTCTCTCCCGACTTTGGATGAATGGGAATAAGTAAGTATCCGCCTTTTGCCTTTGTGCATTTTTAAACTGATCAAAACTAGTTCCAAACAATAAAGCTTAAAGGTATAAACAGGAAACATTACAGAGAACTTCAAGCGAGTCAAGCAAAAAAATGTACAACATTTTTACGTGAAAGTAGGGCAACGTGCGACATTTTAAAACATACACCTCTTTGATATTACTTTCCCCATCGAAAGGAAAAAATCTCTGCAATATTCCATGAATAGTTTCTTGGTTGAAAATTATAAAGTAGACTCATCTTGTGCCTGCATTTATCCATTTATTTGCTGTCATTTCAAGTAGGATTATAGCGAGTGTGCATAGCAAGGGTGAAAGTAGTATACGAAAAGATAACTATGAGGCTACACTCCTCGTCCCCATTCACTAACTTGAAACGCAATCAACTCCTAAGGCTTCAAGAGATAGTGTAGAAAGACGAGTAATTCGCCGTAATTCCTTCTCAACGTAATGATCCCTTTGAGGATTTAGCAACTTACATCTGTTTACTTAGTCGACGCAAGCAACATTGCAGGACAAAGTTAGATGTACAGACAAGCACAGAGTGAAGTTTTTAAATGGCAGTTCTTTTACGATACTCATTGTTTAAATTTGAGCAAGGGTAAACTGATACTGATCCACATTTAGATAGCTGTAGGCTGCATATCTTATTGATCTATTACTTCAGATATATTTAAGAGAAGGGGTCTGTTGGGACAGTTTTATTTGGAAGAACTACGTAGCGAGATAGAATTATTTTTTAGTCTCAATCCACGTTCAAAACATTCATTAGAAAAAAAGGCTCGATAACCAATCATAAGCTGTTCATGCCGATTAAATTCAATGTACACGTAAACTTTGAACAACACATTGATTTTTGTTGATATTAAAAGAATTCTTAAGTAAAAATAATTTTTATAATTTAAAAAGGAAATACACTGCCCATTGGTGCTACGTTTATAGTGAACATTCACAAATGACAGTACACATATTTTACAGAGCATGGCTCCAAAACTTGTACAGAAACTCCAGCAATTGGACTAATAGCTTAAGTATTCCAGAGCCGATGTTGTTCACAATGTGCCATTTCTATGTTTATAACAGCTATTATGACGCATCACAGTTCCATAACATTACTGGCACATAAAATTAAGCACATACATGCCTTATTTACTCCAAATATAGCCCACATAAGATGTAGAACGCTGACGTAAAGGTGCTTAAAACGAATGATCGATATTGTGAGCTTTTCGAAAACGAGATTTCATTTTTCTCGAGATGGGCTCCATGGGAAGATTTGTCCTTTTTTATGACTTAAATATGCCTCATCAAATGAAATTCTTGTTGTTCGAAGTGAAAAAGTTATAGGCTGAGGTAACATGTATGAAAGATAGATTTACAGACCTGTTTAATGTCGAGTAAACATTGCCAAAATAAACCATGAAGAAGGGTCGAAATTGGAACCGGGTCCTAATTAGAGCAAATAAGGTAGTTTTCTCCTAAAGTAAAATCTGTTAAAAACTTAGGACATATAGTAAAGGAAATAAGAGTAGTCTACTTTCTGAGTAATAAGGAATTCACTGCGTAAATGAGGCTACAGCTACACTACCGATTCAGTGTTTTAAATAGGTTTAGAAAAAAATTTGGTGCTATATTCCCTTAGGTTCTCCTCGATGAATACTAAATCTTTGTAAGAAAATGATCAAAAAGTTGTTCCATTTCATTTCCTTTTCTATTCCAGAAAAAGTTGAACCCTCATAGAATAAAGCATATCAATTTATGAGCGCATTACACATTGCTCTCAACAAAACTAGGGACCTGAGATTTAAAAACTATTTTCTTGCTTCTTGAATGAGAAGAAAGATGAAAAAGTGTTTTTTATGGAAGTAAGACATAAACCCGGTTCATTTTTTCATCACCTCTCCATTTTTAACCAAGAATTCCTAAAACCTAAAAGGACATAAAGCTAGTACATAGTACTGACTACAGTACTCTTCCATGACCTCTTTTGAGTTGGGCTTTCAATATTACATTAAACTTCAGATGTTGAGTATATTCACGCATTAGATTTTACCAAATGTTTTCCTAAAAATCTTGTGAAGAGGCAGGTTTCTTTCATCAGCGAAGAAAAATATCATAATCAGAATCTCAAAGAAAGCACTCCCGTACTCGTGCTAACAAATAGTTGAGAATTATTTTCGCAAAAAAGTTTATGAAAGACCCCGATGATGCTACAATTCCTTTAATGATTTCGCTTTATAAAAAGGCTCAGCGAAATGTAAACGGTTAAGGTATAAACACAGAGGAGCGGTGTATGAGCCTTTTCACATTAGAAACAGTCCCAAGTCATCGAGAAAAAATTTTTAGCAATGAGGGTATATATCTTGTCCCATCTTACACATATTATGTATGCTCTGGAACATAAGCGAATTCTCATCACGTCATATGTATGTATGTGCGGAAACGTGTGTTTGTTACATTAACATGAAAGATGCTCATGTTCTTCACTGGATAGGGGCAAATCAAGACGTAAACTTAGGATAAGTATGAATTCTACACGTTCTCTTTGTGCGAAGAACAAGCCGAGCCCTACACCATCATTATCATAATTATTACTATAAAAGTAAAACTTTTTCTTTCGTTCGCGATCCCTTATACAAGTGCAGTCTTTTCAAAAGAGAAAGTGCAATGAAATAACGCGAAAGTTTTTTCTTTCCTTTCATTTACAAAGCCGTAGTGAGAACGAGGGGGAATATGCCTACATACTATAACTCTAGTAAAGTCACATCATCACGGCGGATGGTTGGTAGGAGGCTTTACTTTTAAAAAGTGAAAGAGATAGAACGACAACGAACGAATAGTCATTTTTAAAGGATTTTAAAAAGAAAAGACAAGGCCTACACAGAAAGCTGTTATATGAAATCGTGTTTGGGTGAAGTTATTTCTTTACATTTACACAAATTGCAGGACAAATACCACGGGGCACTTTTTTTAAATTGACATACTTGAGTTTGGAATAAGAAAACGAGAGCAGGCAGCAGAGAAAATACTAAGAGGAGAGTAGGAAGACATAAGGAGTCACACAAAGGCAACTTTTCAAAAAAATATATAGGGAAATGCTAAAAAAAGGAAATGAAAAGGGGAAAGAAAGAGGAAAATGCGTGAATAGGTTAACTTTTGAGGCACAACATCAATAAAGGATAGGGAAACAAAAGAATCTAAGGAATCTTTTTCTTGAAAGGAATGCAAAGTTGTTGAAAGCTTATTACAAGTTTTTTTCGCAATGATAACGGTCTATTTTGTTGTTGTTTGTGACCAATATAGATTGAAGAGAATTCCACAGAACTTGCCACCGTCCCTACGTTCCCTCCAACTAGAAAGCAACCGGATAGTCAATCTTTCTTCCTCAGACTTTAAAAATCTGAGACGACTAGAGGAGCTGAACCTTCACGGAAATCAAATCAATTCCGTTCCTCCATCTGTCTTTGCGGAGCTGACAAACTTGAAAAGTCTAGACCTCCGTTCAAATCTCATCGATGTGATTTACCGTGACTCTTTCGCTAACCTTAGTAAACTACAGATACTTGACATTTCCCAAAATCCCATCAAAGTGATAGTTACCGGTGCTTTCGAGGCCTTGCGCAAAGTAAACTCGCTCCATGCATCCCGATTAATGGAGCCTGTGGAATTCGATGTGGCAACATTCCAACCCCTGCAAAATGTTCAAACCCTAGAACTTGACCATTCGTCTCATCTCACCCATAAACTTTTCCTCGACAACGGATTCTCATACATGCCAAATCTATACGAGCTAAATATACAGAATTGTGAGCTGGATGATCCTAATTTGGTTTGTAATGCGCTTATCGAGCTCAATCTGCAGTCTGTCAAAATGAATGCTAATCCATGGGACTGCGAATTCCTACATGGGTCTTCTATTCACGAGCTAATTAGTAGAAGAGTGATTGTAGACAGTCCAACGTGTGCCCATCCACAAAGCTTAAAGAACAAAGTAATTTCAAGCATTGCAGTTACCACACCAAGCCCATCATTCGCTCAGGAAAACTCTCCGGAAAAAACTGATAACAGTGCATCTATGAGTTCGAGCACTACAAGCAGCGAAATTTCAAGTGACTCATTGTCGGCTACAGGTCAACTTCAGCCTGAAACACACGATCGAGATTCTACCGACATTTCAGCGTTTCCTGATACCACTCACAAGCAAGCTGTCTCGAATACAAATGCACGTGAGAACCTTGCAAATGTGTCTTCAGACATAAGGACTGGTCAAGATATAACTAGATTACAAGGAATAGGGGGACTTTCAGCAGGCTTGGTGACATCCGGTGGTGGTAATAGGACAGCTATTAACCGGGTTAGTTTTATTACGAGGACAGCATCTGCGTCTGAATCGACATTGTTGTCACCAAATACAACACTCAATATCTCGTCTGCTTCGCGTCAAGGTACGTCTTAACGTAGTAAACAACCTTTCATTGAATTTTTAATGGCTTTCACTCATGGAAAACGCCATTTGGAAGCAGTAAAAATCATTCCACGCTATCTATAATGCTTTATAATGAATACCTATAAAGAAATAATTTACAAATAGATCTCCAGGCTTTATAATGTATAACTTCTCCAGTTTGGACATGGTCCTGGGAAAATGAACGTAGTAGAAACATCCTGTTACAAAGCGCAAAATACAATCTGGCTTAAACTTGCATTAAAAAAGAACGCACAGGGTAGAAAATTGTTAATGAAAATAGTGTATATCATCTTTGTTGTCATCTTATTCACTACATTCTACTAATATACTTCGACAAATCTTCAGAAATTCTAAGAATATCACTTCAGGTTTCATTAATGTCTTTGTTGCAAAAATGGGAAAGAGGGAACGATTTTGTTACTAACAAGTATAGCCGGAAGGAGGAGAAGAAACTTCCCTAAGGCCGGAAAAGAAGTTTTTGTTTCAGTCTCTCTCATTCTTATTACCAACCGGCAGTACGGTCGGTCCATGTCCATTCACTTGCACTTCATATAAAACGGCTAGATACTAGAGTTTTCATAAAAGTAAAATAAAACAACTGCGGTAAACTTTTCTAGAGATGAAAATGTAACGATCAAATAATCGATATCATTATTCTACATTTGAAGGTTTCTTCGTTTCACTGAATACACAAAAGATATCCCTTTGCTGATTAATTTTTTAAAAAGCTTATGTCACACTAAACCTAACCTGATCCAGATCAGTGCGGATAACTTAATGCGTATATTCTTTACCTTTTCATATAGCTTCAGAACCATATTTAACCAACTTTCCATATGTCCTACTGGCAGGCAGTGAAATTACGGCTCGTCGACTTTAGTGGTATTGCTTCCGAGTAGTTGAAACCTAAAGCAAACGTTGTTTTCGAAAATCCTTATTAGTAGAAGAACGAGAAGTTTCGAGACAAAAAGCTCTTCTTTTATTCCAAGAAAATGAGAATGCTATCAGGTGTAGGATTTCGAGGAATCATCTCGACAGTCTGTTGTGACGAATTAGATCCCTGAACAATTCTTTGGGAGCTGAATTTGCCGCAGCCCAATGCACTAGCGGTTATGAAAGAGCATAAAACTGATATGTCGTATTAAAACCAATATTCTAACCTTTTAACCTTCCTATATATTTTGATATATTGAACTAATGGACTTCATATTTTGCTTTCTCTCTCTATATAGCCTTTGGACATAATCACGACAGTTCCTTTTCCGCAACACTGATGGGTGCCGACAAGAAGCAAAAAGTATCCTCATCACATGACGTTTCAAAAGCAACCACGGAAATAAATCCATTTGCGGATATGCTTGACGGAGATGGTGACGCTCTACCAACGCAGTCCTACTTTGACTATCCCAGTGGTCGTGGAAAAAGTAAAACCGATGAAACTAATAGTGATGACGGTGATGAACGTGATAGTATGAGTGTAAGTGGTGGCAATGCTGGTAAGAGTACTATTAATGGCACAGGAAGTAAGGGAACAAATAGTAAAGTAAGCTCAAGCACTGATGGTGAAAGGAAGCAGCCCTCGATTTCGATTCCTATCTTGAATACTGCAAAAACAAGCAGAACAGGACAAAGAACAAGAAGGCCATCGTCTCAAGCAGAAGTTAGAAGCAGTTCTGACGAGACAAAGACAAATGATGATAACGCAATTATTGATGAGAGTAGATTGCAAAGAACTGGTAGGGAGGAAGAACAACAAGAACTAGCTGATGCTCAGAGATCGATTGATGGATTTCCGCCCGTTTATCCTCACGACGCTAGAGTTGCCAACCAAGCTCCTTCTGGATCAGTAAGTTCAATTTTTCTCTCTTCTGTCTCTCTCTCTCTCTCTCTTCCAACCACTTCCCGCAGTCTTTCTCCCTTCATCTCATCTCATTTTCCTTTTAGCTATCTTCTAAAATGATTCAAGTTGACATTCCGCAAGTTTTTAGATTGACTGAACTCTTTCAGTGTTATTTAAGTTTATAAAGACAACCAACCTGCTGATATGCTGATCATTTCAGTTTTCATAGTTTTCAATCCTGTGCGACGAGGCCAAAATAATACTGCTCGGGTGCTACGAAATATCCAAATTTTTGAAAATATCATGGAAAATGAACTTTTCATCGAGAAAATGTGGCTTGGGTTGCGTTTCGGGAGTTCTAGCACGCTGATTCAGGGAGTTTGCCTTGACGTATGATGGTGCACGCTCGACTTTTATAGACCATCATAGCCACAAAACTAAACTTCGATGAGAGTCCCTCAAGCGAATTTCTCATCAACAAATCAATTACTCAAATTGTGCGTTGACGATGATGATGATGAAGTCCTTCAACTTTCTCGATCGTTTAATTGAAAAGTGAATCGTCTACACGTCTACTAATGTGTTCTGGGCGTTACGTTACAGAATATATTAATAATCTCTATGTAAAATTTTATAGTTTCCTACTTCCGGAACTATGAATATGTAACGCCTTCTAAAGAAAGTCTTGCACTTGGCGGGAAAAAAACTATTCCGGCATACAAGATTAAAGCATTGCTGAGATTCATTTGCTGTAATCCGGAGTACTTGCAAGTTTGACTACCATAAATCTTTTTTTGTTTGTTTCTTTATTCGATGAAAAATCTATTTTCTGCTAACGAAGCATACATTTTAATTAAGAGCATGTGCCTGTCGACATTCCTACACAGTATACTCCGTAATTTATCCAAGAGTTTATCGAAAGTTAAATGAACCAAACCAATTAATACTATCATGTAGTTAGGAGGACCATTCAAAAATTGCAGAATATAAATGAAACAGGTATACGCGAATACCGGTTATAATTGACAAATTCCTCTAATAGGAGGCTATACCATTAGCTCGACTTACATTGCTTTTATGTACGGAGTAATGGAGCGAGAGAGAAACGAAAATTAGCTTTTTGTAGTAGCTTTGCTATAATTTGCCCAAACTCCAACACACCAAGCAAAATTATTATAATACAGCCTTGAAGAATCCGAACAAATACAGACGATTTAAGTCCCATAAAAGCGTTACTCATTCTAACGATTCGTAATCAAACTTTCTCATTAACTGTGTTTTGAATTAACATAGAATGTCTCGCCACCTTAACAGAGTGGAAGTTCAAGAAAGTAATGTTTCAAGTCCCTCAAGTTTTAACCAAGTTGAGTGATGCGAAAAACCACTAGTTCAACTGACAACGGTTTACCCTGCTCATGTGAGGACTTTAAGGTGTACACGTATACGAAGGAATAAGCTTTTGTGCTTACATATATACTGTACGAATAAGAAACCAAACAAAATCATTCAGGTTACAATGTAGTGAATAGATCAGAAGTTAACTCAAGAGGTACTAATTTCGTTGGACCGGTCGTCATTCTAATCATTAAGGAATTCAAGGAGTGATCATGACCATACAAGTTCGAACATAGGTAGTTTGAATTAGAAAAGTTGTTTTTGTACACATGAAAGAGTTTCAGGAATATGTTATCATAAGCTTTGTGATAAACAATTATAATACGTATAAGATTCCATATGAAATCATTGACTTAAACTATGGAGTTTACAATGCGAAAGCCCACAAGTATGAAGTCTTCTCTTTTGTTTAATGATTTCGGGTGTAAACATCGGGTATGTGGTGTGTCTTCTACCAAACACAGTTGGTCTAGAGTCTAGACTACTATGACATGTTTGTTGGCCTACGAACTTGCTTACAAGTTAGCACAACCTACTAACCACTTTCAGGCTCAAACAAAGCGCACTACTGGATCGGACGAAATTCTTGCATGTAATTAGTAGAATAAAACTGTAGTCGACACAATTCCCCTTTCTACTGGCGATGACAGGAAACAGTGAAAGAGAATTTAGAGAAGTTCTTTATAACATGCAAACACAAGAATGAACTAGGTATTCGCGAACTGACTTGACGGCATCAGAAGCACAGAAAACTTAGGATTTTAAGACTTGCCGTTAGTGTAAGGTACACACGGGAAGTTTGCACGAGAAACCTTGCCGCTAATACTAGCAAAATCGTAAGAACTGAACAGTTCAGCTTGAAGCTTGTGCTCCGTTGTAAAATTGTTTTTAGGAGTCTTGCAATGAGTTTTGACAGACTGGATTTTCATGTGACGACCTTTAGACTTTGTAATCCCATTCAAGAATTTGCACAATCTCTGTCACAACCAACCATCACGTACGTCTTTTATCAGGTGCCCATTCAGTATATTGGAAAATATCGAATACAAACCCTTGTATGCAACCTTTAAATTAAAAAAAACGTTAAGATACGGGATGGCTACCGAGTGGAAACTCTTAATTAACCTCCAAAAACACGTTAAGATACAACTCTTGCGATGAATCAAACTTCATGTTTATTAATTTGTAGTTCTTTTGGTATATGGCAAATAAAACAATTTGTCCCAAACACTCGTGGACCTTCCTCCTTACTCTATTTACAAAACTTTATGTTGTATTCCACTATGTGCTGTTTGCAGCACCACTGTCATATGCTATGCCTGTGGACGATTTGAGATAACACGTATTTGTCGGAAACTTTTATCACAATGAGTAGTTTCGTTTTGTACAGCTTCATGGCAAAATCTCAGTTGCTGGCTAATGTATGCAACGTAGCTTTACTTCAGTAAATCTCCTTTATGATGTCTTCAACTTTGTTTCGTTCTCAACTGAATCAAAACTCAACTTTCAAATGCGTAAATAATCTATTTTAAGTATTGTTAAGTAAAATTAAAGAGTCCAAAGTTCTGACTTGCGAACAAGGTTTCATTTCCATAAAATATTAACACGGCAGCAACAAAGCATACCTGTGGTTTTAGTCTATATTCTACGAGAAAACATCTAACTTTCTAAATCTAATATTGTGCATTTCATTTTCTACTCACACAGAACTCTCACATGAACAACCCGAAATACTCATACTTGAAATTAAACGACAATAGCAGACATCAGCGGAGAAGTGATCTACCATACGATAATTCAACAGACTCGCATCATATGGCTGTCATTGTGAAAACCCTGGTTATTTCGGCATTCACATGTCTAGGATCGATTCTCTTCCTCTTTTTCATCAGCTTTCTTATCTACCAGTACTCAGTGAAACGGAACCACGGAGCTTTTTCTTGTGCCAGGCGGTGTTCTCGAGAAGAGGTAAGAATATGCCGTAAAGAAATAAAAGTAGAGTTCGTCTGAAATCCTTTCCTACTGTCACTTTTCTTTCCCATGAATTTGCATGTTATGCTATGCTGTTATCCGGAAGAGACTACTATGCGAGCAAGGAATCAGATGCTGATGCTGCCGCAAACCACACTGTCATTCTTAACAATTATTATAAAGACAAATAGAAGGCTTGCTCTTTTCAATATCTTCGGATTATTTCATTTCTTTCCTTTTGATCCATTTCGATTATCGATGGATCAAGGAATACGTTGCTACTCACTCAAGCCGAATCGATCCTGTGAGAAACTTTTCTTTTGCTGTGTTCTGCATCCGACAAGAGAAGATGTTTTTTTTTCCTTGAAAGATACAGCGCACATTCTGTAACAACGTCAATAGTTATGGCCAGGTAGGCAAAATTTCTATTTTGCGGGAGAACCCTAAGAAGATTTTCGTGTACGTAAAAAGTTAGAAAATACAACATTGAAAGAGACATAGAGTGATATATTTACTTTCTTTTACTGAGGAGCAACTCGTGCAACATTTTTGACAGAACTTGAGATACATGAAATGCTTACTCGACTATAGGTATGCATGTTATTACAAAGTTTTTTCTTTGAGGAAGGAAAAAGTGGAATCGAATGCACTGCACTAGAGGATAAAGTTGGTCAACCCCTCCTTTTATAGACCGTTGTAAAAATTTCTCCGGACTAAAGGAGAAAAATGACGGTTGATCCTGCATTTTCCATTATGCTCATGGGAGTATTTTCGCCACGAAAACTGCACAAGTCAAGTAGAAGACTGGTTAGTTATAAAAAGAAACCCGTCGGCTTGGATAAGAGAAATAAGGGCACGTCTTGCTCAGTGATATGTCTGCAACACCATCCATTAGTTTCTTTCTGCCTCGTGGATCACCATAATATTAAGTCTCACTGAGCTTTACAATAGTTAACTTGACAGGCTTCAAATTGGAAACAATCCATCCCAACACACTGAGCTGCTTGCTTGTCTTTTTCATACACCTCTGGCCATGTGTGAGCAACACAGTAACTAGGAGTTTTCTTTTTAAAGTTATTTTTTGCGACACACTTTCCGAAAGGACTTTTTCCCATAGAATAGCAGTCGTGTTTGATTTCCCTTTATTATTACTTTTCAGACTCAGTTTGATGGTATAGTCAAGTAGTAGAGTATAAAATGTTGAAGCGGTCGAAGTTGCAGATGCTGATTCAATTCAACTCCACAAAGTTACTCAGTCACAGTGAATCGGTGAAACAGGCTTTCAAACAACAATGACAAAATAGTAGAATGCCAAGAGGAAATAATACTCCCATCATCAAGCCATGAGTGAGTGATGAGCGTGAAAAAATTAGACTTCAAGCTGCCCATTTTTCTCCTTCTAAATCTCAGAGCTATCATTAAGCGGATAAATAGATAAAAATCTTTTGAGCCTTTACAAAGATAGGTACAACATAACGGGTTTGCTCATAGAAAGTTTCTGAGTACTTGAAAAGAAACGTTTACAAAGGGAAAAGAGAGAAGGAACAAGTCGCCTTCACAAAATATTGACAGCGTAAATACAAACAGGAAGCCGTAAATATAAGGGGGATCATTGATACACAAAAACGAAAGGACTAGAAAGCGAGAAATGTCCTTGTATAAATGTTGTTCATTCGAGACGCATACCCATATAGCTTTATCTAAATGCTTGGTATTTTCGTTGTTCCAAAATTACGCTCATTTATTTTCCACAATCCCCGATCACAAGAAGCATTGAATGACATGTATCGTCAGCCTTTTTATTAGCAGTTGTTTTGTTTTTTTATTTTACGCTTACTACATCAGCATCTATAGTGTCAATTACAAACCTAAATCAAGAGCCCTTTCCAATGTATACATTGTAATGCATCGAGAAAAACCCTTCTGAGAACGCCATTATGATCATCAAAGAAGTTCCCCTAAGAGAAAGTGCAATCAAAAAGAAAAGTGCCAAGGAAAAACATGTTAATTTCTTTACCTTCAGTTGATGTACCTAATTTTTTCTCGCCTATCTTGCAGGGGGAGGACACACGACAACAAGAAGCTGAGTTGGTTTACACAAGGTTTGGTAGGAAAAAGTCGAAGAGAAGAGAGCTACTCCCTGGTACTGGTTCGAGCATTGCAAGCCGTTACCATCATCATCGAGAGTCTGATTCCGACCAAGTTGAGCTGAGTGGAATAACGAATACTCTTTACTTTGAAAATGAAGACATCTATCACATTACTTGAGCTCTAGATCTAGACTAAATATCGTGAAAAAATTTAACCACATCACAATAAGATTCCTAACACAGGTATATATAGATCAAAATTATTACTCGTACTTTCCCCGACAAGAAAGATACGTGTAATCTTATGGTATTCATATACATGTATGAAAGTACCCGGTAGTTTTTTATGATGCGTAATAGTTAGGTACTTGAAGCATACTTTTCGCTGTTTGTTTAAACTGATTCAAGGATTGTCGAATAATGTTAAGTAATAAAAAGAAATAAATACAAAATAGCCCGAGAGAATGAACTTGTGTATTTTTTACAATAATATTTCGAAGAATGCTGATGCTGAAGTTTTTAAAGCGTCCATAACGCGTGTCACGTGTCGTCTTCCTTAAACTTCAATTTCATTGGTTGAGTTGCATGTCCCCTCCAAGAGTGGGTATGAAATCATGCAACATCATCAAACTACATATTACACTCACTTCTGTATGTGCATGGAACAACGAACGGTAAAAAAAGGGTTTCCAAAACTTTTAATTCACATACTATTTTACTTCACTCCATTTTCTAAATTGAAAAACGCCTGAAAACAAAGATTCGACGCTTCACGGTTCTCGAGAAAGGAAATCGGCGGTTTAGTCAACTTTTTAAAGACAGGTTTAGAAATACCCACTTGCATGATATGGTACACAATTTATGCGCGTCATATTTGCCGATTGTCCAAGTGAAATTAAAAGTCAGCAACATGTCAATCAAAAACGAGAATTCATTCGGTCGAAACGTTTTGAAACTAAGTATTTGAATAAACACTCGTTGCAATTCCTATTTTCATCATTTGATAAAAACGAGAATGGAATTTTCTGCTTATCCGTCCGCGTTTGTAATATTCGCATCTCATCCACTCCTCATCGCATCCACAGAGTGATGATTATAAAACTTCCCTACAAAATTAACAATTATAGTGTTTTTACATATTAATATAACGGAATAAAAATTACCTATACACTCCACACAAATAATCGTAGATTTTATGAATATGATTACGAGGTCGAATGGCAAACGAACCTTACTTTTATGATTTATTGAGTTTCAGTAAGATTACACCTTAATTGTAGACGTGCATACTTCCATATTGTGAATAACACTTTGAATCAATCAGATAAAGACTGAGTATGAATCAACGTGCATTGCGAAAAATTCTATTAAACGAAAAAAACGAGCAGACCGAGAAAAAAACCCTGTTATGATATTATGGCGACTTTGCCAATAAATAACATTTAGGTACATTGCTCCTTTCTTAACAGAGTTTTATTCAAAAAACCACCAAGTGCTCCTGCAAACGTGACATCGTTGTGAAATTCCGTCCAACATCCTTGTTCTATTCTCCTTTTACATGTAAAGCATCTAACTAAAAATATTCCATTTAAGTGCGAAGAGAGTCTTTTGATTCGGTAGCAAAGTCATAGTATCCATTTAACAAGACTACTTCACAACACTCACTGACAAAAACATAAAACCCTTCAACAGTTTACTTGGTTTCGACACACGCTCCACTCCATTTCGAACTTACGTTAATGGCCAAAAAAAGAACCGCTTTTCGTGTCAAGAGATCCCTTTCGTCGTTCCTAAAAAACTACATACGTCTGGAGCTTACTGTAGTTATTCAAGAAAAACCAATACTGCCGCAATTTCGCCTGATTTATGGTACAACACTATGGCGAAAACCCAAGTACATTGGAGCTAAAATAGCACAACAGAGTAAAGCCTATATTAAGCACTCACAGGGGCACAGTTTGCCAAATTCAATGCTATTCTGAAATATGCCAAAACCTCCTTTGTGAAATAGTATTGCCAAAAAATTTGGGACCTGCAATCTGCAGAAAACAGAACATTAGGGCATTATTGACGTATGCCCAACAACTTCATTTTGTGTTTAACGGTTGTTTGTGCTGTTATTGTCTTCATAAATATAAAGCCCTCTACCGTATACATCAGAAATGGGAATACATACCAGATAGGCCAATGATCTACCTGAGCTGAATGGTAAGTGTTTTTAGATAATCCCTTTCGACAACTGTTTGATTGCTTCAATACCAGTTGTCTTCACGAATAATGTTCACAAATATCACCGCTACATGCATTGTGTATGTATATATTACGTATTATAAGAATTGCCATAAAGTTAAAACTGTAGTGTCGTAAATTAACTCCGAAAAGATTATTTTCCTGAAGGCAATACTCCATGTAAAATATTATAACGCCTATTCTAACAGAATGTGCTGAGGAAAGAAAAGTTGCGAGTTATAATACGAAACTTTCTCCAATGACGGCGCTTTGATAGTGTATGGGTATTACGTATTATAAATTATCACTTACTCTAACAAAAGTTTTACTGCAAAGACGGTATATTCCGACGCTCACAAGAGGAGCAACTACAACCTATTATATGCAAGATTAGATTTATAGAAGCTTTAATCGTCTAACATATTCAGTCATGATTGATCAACTATCAAATTTTAAGCGTGGATGCGCATCATGATGTATCACATGCAGAAACAACGAATTAGTATCATCATGATGTTTTTAATAAGGAGGATCCCATTACCTTATAGTAATGTGAATCGGCTATAGGGATAGGCCAATTATTTCAGTTTTTACTCTACATAAACATTAAGACAACACTGATATGACTCCGCTCTTTGCAACGAAGCATGAACAACTTAGTAAGCGTGTCCGAAAATACAGAAAATCTTCAGGACAATGTAACACGGAAAGAATTTCATCGGCTAATATGCCGTGTATGAATAACTGAAGGAACTGTAGAGAAGGCCTGGTGTACCTAATAGTTTCTTGATATTAAAATTAAAAATAGTAATACTACAAAAAACGGTTATAGTTAAGAGCGGCGGTCTAGACCATGGTGCCCCATAAGAACACGTTGTCCCATAAGAAAAATCAGCGTTTTTTATGGGGCAACTTTTTTTGGCAGCGTCCAGAGAACCTCCACTAGTAGTTCAAGTTATCTAAACGCTTATCTGCGCTTCCGGTGGCTAAAACAAAGTTAGTTGCCCCATAAGAATTGCATGTATTTTGGTAA
>VICI01001192.1:0-24912 GCA_019593645.1 Akabosia matsudoensis | reverse complement strand
AGTCTGTGCTCCGTTTTCGGGCGGCCGTGGAGTCTTGGCTGACTCGGCGGTAAGACTGGCTGTCTTGGCTTGTTCGTCGCATCTTGCCCTCGACAGTAAATTTTAATGGGTCTGGAATACCAAGTCCAGTTATAAAGGTACCAAAAACTTCATAATGATTTCTTAAAGAGTTTAGTGCCACAGTAAAATCAGCTATTGTCTCTGGTCTGTGTTTATTTTAATCCATCAAAACATTTGACTTAAGCTCTTGTAAACGATTATTAGCGGAAAAAATGCGACTTGCTCAGGAATTTCTTCTCTCTATCCAAAACTGATTACTCGCCTTGTTCAAAAGAATTCCATTTTTGTGTTGGATGGCATACTCGTGTCGTAATGGCTCAAAGGAATCATTAAACATCACGTATCACATTTTAAAGCTGTAGATTTGTGCTGAAAATTAACTCATCGCTCATGAGTTTCAACAAGCGAATCAACATGACTAGCTTATCGTGCGTTTTCTTATGATAAGCAAGTTTGGATGCAATAACATTTGGATATTTTCTTTAACGGCAGCTCTAAGTAAAAGGTTATGTTTTATTTTAACTAAACATAGAAACAAAATCTCACTTCACAAGTTTGTGTTCCGATTTTCGTATGATTCATCGCTCAGAGCATGTTCATGATTATTTTAACGAATCTTGCTGGACTAGCCATAATCTCAAGAGCAGGCAGAAGCAAAACAAGTTGTTCTATTGCTCACTGAAGCTCAGTTAAGATAGCTTTAGAAATATTTCATTTCGTTTCGAATATTAAAATGAAGACCATTAACTCTTGCAAAATCTTATTTCATTTGAATGATATTTCAGCTGCTCCTCATGCAAGCGGTGTTCGTAAACGGCACGAGTAAATTATTTTGGGGTTCTCGTCTCATATTGTATTTCTTTTGATTAGATTTGTGAATGTTAAAATAAACTGTTATGTTTACTGAATAGCTTAAAAGCGATTATAATGACAATTACAAAGCAATAAATATTTGGTTTATCGAATATTTATCGCTTTCTAGGATTTTGAAATATTGTGTTTCGCAAAAAAAGGATTTCAGATTTGATCCTTTTTGTATTTCTTTCATGCGATAATGTTCAGTTGGAGCTGGATGAATCCAGTAAATTGCTATCTAGACTGGGCTTTGTAAATAACCTTTACACACCCTCCACCTCATCCAACAGTTTCAGAAGAATCCATTTAATGAACTTCAAAACGATATCTCATTTTCAATTGGTTTTTATGCATTGCTAAGCCGGTATCTGAAAGTTAATTAGAGCACAAGGAAGTGCTAAATTTTGATTAGCATCTTTGCCGCAGTTTTTTCTTTCTTGACGCCACTAAAAAATAGCTCAGCTCAAACATATTTGTGATTTGTAAGGTTGTTGAAGTTGGTAAAGTTGAAGCTGAATTGCTCTTTTCATATATTCTTTAATGCAAATGATACCAGTCACTGTCCACACAATGCTCCAGCCGTGGATAATTTTTTTTTCTTCAGTCAACCGGCCGACACCAGATATTTGTCAGGGTCACACTGACTTCGCTGTTGTGCTAATATTTTTTCAGACAAACTTCTGCAACTCAATATTACGTAATGCATTTTCAGGAAAGCATTCCAAGCAACCGAAGCCCCTAATTGGTAATGTTTTAAAAGAAAGCGAAATTACCTTTCCGGCTACAAAAGTTTTGAATTTTAAGATCAGATACATGTGCATTTTTTGCCTGACATTTGTCCTAAAATCGCAACAGGTGCCGAATTTGCGTTGTATATAAAAAATGAGTCACAAGGTTTGTAGCTTTGGCCGATGTCTTTGTGTCATTTTCATACGACAACTTGGCAACTTAATTTTATCAGCAGTGTGATAAACCAATTAGCAAAATAAATTGACAACACGTCTAACTAGATGCTTGGGTGCTTTTACCTATGGTTTCCATTTTACCTAGCCGAGGACACTGTCCCAATTTATCTTTTCAAACTGGAGCTAGATACGAAAATCCATCTGCACCTGGTGATCCAATGCATACACAAATTCAACCTATTCAATTCGGCTACTTTCCCGTTGAGACCCTTTGCCTGTGGATGGGTCGCAATTTCCAAAATAGATTTCTCGGACATATTTCAAAGTTTATTGTTCCCTAAGCTGTACCTTATCCTTTATGGCTTTCGCTGTCGAATAATGCAATTTCCTATTTCATACGGCTTTCTTCCAAGTTTTCCCTTCCACGAAGGTTTATTTTTGTACCATACATCTGGATAAAATGCTACGTATATTGCATCATATATTTAAACTACTTTCTAGGGGTAATCATCAGCAAAACGTATATTTATTGAAAGTATTGAGCACTAAGCACCGATATCCTCCTAAACCAAATATCTTTCTTCTGACCAAATGTCTGGCTAGACAAAAGAAAAATGCGATTAGAAAACTCGTACTCTCCTAACCTCAACCATATCTCCCTCCTCCCCTTCTCGTCTCGAAAGTAATCTTGTAAACAGTTTTCCTCACTTCTATGATCATGTTCAATAGTGCTTGCAATACAGACGTTTGTACTGATATATATATACCCATGTAAAGCAATGGATAAAATACCTCTGACAAGTAAAGGATCATCGCAGACCCACAAAAAAAGAAGGATTTTTTGTTGGCGTTGTGTCGTTTAAGGTTAATACACTCTAGTGTAGTTAGACAAAAACAATTTTTGGGCAAGTAACTTTGTACCATGATAAAATAGGTACGCATCCGCTTTTTCATACACGACTTGTTACATGTGATTCGAAAAGTGTGCAAAGGAAGTAGAGGTGTATCGAAACACTGGCAGAAGATATCAACCTAAGTAAAGCTGTACAAAAGTACTGCCGAAAAAAATTGGATGCATATTTTCCTCATTCCCTACGGTTATAGCTTTTGCGGTATTATGGGTTCAAAACGTACAAGGTTCGGTGCATTGCATAATTTTCACAGGTTTTTTGTACAGACATGAGCTAGTACTGAAAACAGGTACGACTACTACGACTTTCTGCAAGGGAACATATGGCAATTTAAAACATGTAATGAGCCACTGCATATACCTATATGAACTACTTATAAACCTGAGAGTGTCCTAACTGTGCTACTATCGACTCTCAACATCCTCCAGCTATCTCTGATAGTTTTAATACCGAGGCTCGTCAGCGTTTTTTCTCAACCAAGTTTACAACAATGGTTGCCCCTCGCCTTCCAAAACATCCCCTATACTAGCAAAAGTTCATGATTACACCAGAACTAAAAATATATGTCGTTTGTATTTTATTAGTATGAATAACCTATTCCTTCGTATACAGCGAACTTCAAAAACTCCCTGCGAGATTTTTTTTTCTATTTGACATGGTCTGGCAAACACACACGTGTAATAATAGTACACCAAAAAAACCTGGCAACATTATTAGCGAGCATTGTTGCACGGAACAGACTTTTCCTGCTGGCTACCATGAAAAAAAACCTGTATGGCATGTTAATAAAAAATATATATTGTATTCTTGCTTTCCTGTGCGTTTTTTTTTCTTTTTGTGCCCGCTGCTTGCATTACATAACATTGTGAAGCATGCTAGTATTAGCTACAAAAAAAAAACAAGTTGAAATTCTTTTCTGTATTGAAGATAAGTATGAAAATGAAAACTGAGAATTTGTTGACGAGAATGCTAACAAAAAAAGCAGGTGTCTGGTTATGTGCATCCTACCTTGCCTATTGGACAATTATAAACTCCAAAATATTGTATATATCAATCAGGTATATATATTCTATATTTTTTGTGTTTTTTTACTTACACACGTTTCGAGTAGTTCTTCACAATGACAAAAATATGTACATCAGAAAAAGGATAATAAAAAGCTTGTTTTTAAAGGCGCTGAGCAACTGGTTGTTGCAATTTGCTAACACTAGGGTAGATGATATCATTTCTTCAGCGGTACAGAAGCACATCCATATGGACGACTATTTTTTGAAAATGTTTGAGAGATTGTGGAAGCATTTCTACTTGAAACCATTAGCACGAATTTTAGGATATATTCATGGAAAAGAAGTCTATACTGGGCTGAAACTTCTCCATCACAGATTTTATAGGAGCAAACCAGATCATCAGTGATTTATTGAATTTTATCTTTGCCGATAAATGATTCATTTTGCTTGGGGGTTTAGTTATGACTTTATTTTAAATCCGGACTGTATCGTCCATTCTACTGTTGTACTGGCATATTTTTCAATATGATTTCGTAATCTCGAGTAGTTTCCAAATGGAATACATTTTTTGTCACACAAGTTGCCATTATTAAATCCATGAATACAAAAATAACCCAAAAGCGGGGTACATTTTATTTTGTTGAGTTAAGACAGTTACGAGGAACAGTCGTATTTTAGATTTAGTTCTTGTGCGTCATATTCATATATTTTCGATCTCTCTTTATTCCAAACCTCTGCCAGTGATAAACGAAAAATTCTAATTCATGATTTGCAATTCTTTCATGTTCTTCTGTTAAGAATCCGTTCGGTCTACTCTATTCACAGTCAATGTCAGCTCACGTTTATTTACAAAAATTTGACTAATTGGGTTCACTCAAATAAAGGAAGAATTGCGATTTGAATCTCGTATAAAAACTATAATAATCGTTTAAAAACGTTCAGCTCTTTCACAGAAGACATACCAGGGAATGCTACATGCAAAACTTTTCTGCGTTTCAACTACCGGTTTTTTGGAGGTTAACATTTATTTACCAATGTTTCGCATACCCTCCCATATTACATGTATTTTTTTCTCCAGATAAGCTTCCAAAATGCTATAAATAGCCGAGCAGCTCTACACGTGGCTTCAACCTTCCCATTGGAAAGTAATTTGGCTTTTGTTTTCCTACGACTTACAAACTCCATCTAAATGTATCTATTGCTGATTTTCATGCGTAGCTGCACAATATGCGTGGAACACCAATTGTCTAAATGTGCATGAGTCTGTCTAAAAATTGAATAAAGTCCAACTCTAAGTGACGAAACCAAACAGAAATATAAATGACGTAAAAAAGAGAAAGAAGGCAGGGTCCTTCAAACCTTCTATTTGATTGCAATTGCATGGTGCTGTTTGTATTGCAAATATGTAAATATCTTTTAAAAACATATGTTGATATAGTTCTTATTTGCATGCTAAGAGTAATCTATTGAAACTACAAACGAAAAGGTAAGTGTGAGGCACGCATGCGAAAAGCTATTTTATTTCAATCTTTGCCAACAACGAGATGAATTGAAACAGAAACAAAAAATTGTTGGCGAGGCTTTCATGAAAAAAAAAACAGTCAAGAGACAGCTTGATTTCTGTAAGCTTCCTTGTCTACCCTTACCGGCTTCTCACCTATTATTATTTATTTTGTGTAGTGGATATGGACACGCATTTGAATTGGTTCATTAGACCAGCACACAAACAAAAACATCCCGATTTCCAGAAATATACTCAAAATGAAAAGAGTTTTATGAGAGATTTGATACGATACTCTAATTTAAAAGAACTTCTACAGGTTCACTATGGAAATATCTAAAAGAACCCATGTGAAACTGGGTAGCAATTAAAGAAAGTAATATTTCTTCCATGTATTGATGAACACAAACTAATGAACGTGCAATAATTAATCTAGATCCTACCAATTAACCAAGATACCTATTATCAAACTTATTAGTGAATATCCTGTAAAAGAGGGGGTTGTAATGGATATCACGTTGAAAAAACAATGCCCATTGTTTGTGTTTCACCGATTTCAATTCATGCAACAAGATGTCAAAAATGTGACGGCATATATCAATTTTGGCTATCATTTCTTGTAACCGGTCAGCATTCAAGTACGCAAAGTCCGTGAAGTGATCGTTGCTGAGCTGATCACATGGAAAAGAAATCTCGAGACAAATTAACGCTCAGTTAACCCCAATCTTATTTAAAGAATATTCCAGGCCAAAGGTAAAGAATACACTCTAATCGAAACATTTTTATATTTACCAAGAGCACATATATTTGCTCAGAGATGTACGTATTCACTCCTACTAATCCTGAGAGTCTCGAGAGATAAATTTCTTCTTTTTTTTCAATTGGAAGGAGGGAAGAAGAGGAACACACATTTTAACAAGTTCATCTTTCCTCAGAGAAAAAAAAAAGATCAGTATCGACAGGCAAATATGGAAATAGAGACAGATACACAAAGTTAATATCATTTTACGAAAGAAAAACCTGACCCATTCATTTGACTTATTATGATATTATTTTTCTAAGCACGTAACTTAAATGACAACCAAATATGTGCGGGTATTATGAGACACATGAACATCAATAAAGTTCATTTATAAACTTCTTTTTCAACATTCATATAAACACATTAACCGGCTTGGTTTTTTGAACTCAGTCGGAATAGTTCATGTAGAATGTTTTCTCATATAAAAGTTTTCCGTTCATAGAAAAACTACAACCGTAAACCATTTCCCTGGCATACAAATCACGAGATTGAACAAAAAACTGTAACATCCAAAGCTCACGTGTTTTTAAGCTTTGGATTGTCATCAGAAACTTGAGGTTGACCAAGCGGCTATGCAAGTATTTACAAAAATATGTCTATGTTGACTTGGATAACAAAACCATTTCATTCTATTACGTGAGAAACTTGCTGCTTTTTTATCTTTAAGCAAAAAATATTTATCATCCCAAACAGAAAAGGAAAATCGGCTATGAATAATCAGCAGATTTTCTTTGGAGCTGTCAATACTATTACGTTTAGTGAAAAAAGTCAACTAGAATATTTATAGGTACTAATTTCACATTCACACATTGGTACAGTATGTTTCGTATAGAATTTCGTTTTTTTCCTATATGCGTCAGCATCAAATTCAATGTGACTTTCAGCTTCAATAGCAGCACAACCTCTTGAAAGTGGTTGAACAATTGACTCAAAGTAGAACTCAAGAGACAAACACTGATTTTCATATGATCACTAATTTTGTGAAAGGATAAATTGTAAAATAAGTAAAAAGGAATGAACACAAAATCTTACCTTACTCAAACAATCAGCGTTGTTTCTAAAATATCCCAACTTAACAATTTTTAACTTGGGGAACAAAAACAAAGATCCGAAATTAAGGCTCTGAAGATTTGAACAACAGAAAGAAATAAAAAATTGTTAAAGTGTCACTCAGGGTTTGTATGTTTATCTAATAACCGATAAGATAGCTTGTGAAAACAGATGTAATACTTGTATACGTGGTATCTCAAACCTATAATCCGTATTCTTAACGATCAGTGGAAAATGGCGATTTGATTGCTATTTAGCTAATTGAATCATTATAACCAATTATTATTTTTTCATTGTCTTAGGTATTGTATTAAATGGCAGGAAAATTAACGGGTAGATGTAAGTCTCTAGGAATTTTCTTTTAAAATCCTAATTTGAATTAAAAGGTTGACAGATATATCTCCGTTCCTCTTGACTTCAATTTAACAATTCGGTTCGCTGTTTATGGTTTTGGAGTCTTATGAAAAATTCTTTTAACTGTTGGTTTTGTATACCCCTTGAAAACAATTTCCGGACTGCAAAAGTTTTTTTGGAAAGGTAAACTTGAAATACACCTTTCTCTCTTTCTGTCTTTCTTTCATACTATTATCAACAACCCAAAGGATATTTTTTATTGCCAATGAACGTTCCAAACTTCACAACAAAGCTAACTCTTTATTTCATTCAAAACCCTCAAACTAATATTCCAACTTGAATTTATTTTTGAAAATTGTTGTGCGTATAAACTTGTATATATAATTTGTTGAAATTACCAATATGTGAAGATAAACTATTATTTCCAATGTGATATGACTCCTATGAGGAGAAATAGTGAACTGATGGAAAATCACGAACCAGCTTAGATTATGATTTAGAGACAGAGACGACCAGTCGTATACCTTTTTTCTGTACGCTTTTGATTCTCTCTCTGTCTCTCCCTCTTTTCTCTCGTGTATAGCGTTACTATTAGATACATACCATTAGTCAAGTATTCGTATGCGCAACGCTCAGATATAATCACTCGTTGGGATATTTTATATCCTCCTAAAGAGTAATCGTATATAAAGCGCATAATGTAAACGCTGGTGTTGGGCCTGTCTCTGTGTGCTCGTTTTACTTTTTCTAATGGTGCATATGTTTACCGAAAATGTTGAATATTCTGAGAGCCATTTTCTTTTCATGATTACTAACGCTCTCTCCATGCCTATGTTTCAAAACCCGTGGATGATGTACATTGATGAGATAATGCAATAACAAAAATATACATAACCTCAAGTATTGCTACCTACAGTGATGGCATGGAAACAACTTTTTTTTATTTAGTATTAATACTGATAATGGGATACACTTCAGTATAGGGGAATTTTTTGACTAACCCTGTACAGAATGATTTAAAAAATATATATATATGTATAACCTGTGACACACGCTGCGCTGTTAGGTTGTTGTTGTTTCTTCTGACTTAAAGTCTCTTGTGCTACAAGTATTTTTTGAAGATGTTTTTAAATGCTTTTGTGATGATAATGCCATGGAAAAAAATATATGCAGTCATGACAAGAAGCAACAGAGTGGCAAAATAAGGGGTTGAGAAGATGATTTTGTATGAAAATGTGATGTTTGCATGCCTCTACATAGTTCGTTCCTTACATTTACTATGCATAAAAAACCATAGCTGCGAACAAAACGTAAACGTGGAGCGGATCAACGTAGAGATTTTTTTCGTTTATGATGATTATGTTGATGATGATGGTATTAAAGAATTGAATAGAGTGTGGCTGATGTGAACATGATTTTTCCATGGCGCTCTGCGCTCTCACATCTTTACTCTTGCCGGAGAAAAGTTTTTTTTGTGTTTGCTGGTTAGTTAGTACAAGAGAGAAACATAATAAAAAATGATGCAAAAATGGATATGGTTAAGATGAAACAAGAAAATGAATGATATCTGGATGATTATCATGTTATAATGCTACTAAGCAGGACCAAAGATGGTCAAAAGGTTTCCTTTGCAAAAAAGCCTAAATGCTTTCTGTGTGCTCTTAGTTTACAGAAGCCTACTCAATTAATGTACAGAATTAGTGGCTTATAACTTGTANTCAGGGGAGGGAGTTTAGTTTTAGCATGAGATTCGATTTTGGGTTTTATAAGTAAGGATATATGTAAACCGTCCTGGGTTAGTGATAATTATTGGGTACAAAAATATACACATATTGTTTCTTGCTTCTTGGCTAGGTTTGATATTGTAAGCCGGGTTTTTGTACGAGTGGTAAAATAAATGTACAATGTCTTTATAAAATATCTCTGCGTATTAAGGTAAATTTTTATATTTAACTTTGTTTCGAGAGATGTTTCCTTTACTGTTTTTTGAGTAAGTAATCAAAACAATGCGCATGTAACAAGGGATTTAGTTAGTAGAAGATTGTTCACAGGGCTATACTTTAACATATCAGCATAACAAAGCTGCCAGATAGGTATAATTGTGTACATTGGTGAGTTGTTTATGTATCAACCTGTACAATGACTTTTCTAAGATGTTTTGTAGCACAGGGGGCAACCTGCAGTTCCGAAGATGCTGCTCGATTTTAGCATTGATTATCATGCTCACTGTTGCTTTTTTCCCTTACACATCCAGGAAACACGCGTATGTATTTTCTTTCCTTATACATGTACTTTTCATGTTTGTTGCTCAGTTGTTCACGCCTTTGATAAGTCCAACTGATACCTCTAAACAAGTAATGATGATATTAGTATTCAACTGTTAATGAAGAAAAATAATATAGTACGACATGCATATGTTGGTTGGCATCTGAAAATTAAATAATCAGCTATGTGATCCTATTATTAGCAAACAAAAAAACTATCCAAAAGTCAACAAGATTGGAAAATTACCAATATCCTTTAATGACTTACGAGGTTTGTTTATTTACCTTTAAGTTAATCATAATTTAATTAGGGTTTAAAATGTAAAACTATCCCTGTCATTGACTTTATTGTTATCGCATAAATTCAGGTAGGTCATTTCAGATAACTTTTTTTATCGCATATTATGTAAGGCGCATTTCGAACGTATAGTTGCCAAAATTATCCATAAATGCGTGTTAAATTCCAGGAAAAGTCCTTAAAACTTTAAAATGTAAGTATGTATTGGATATGCAACTACTACGGTTTTGGCTGAGTTGATATTTTGCGTTGAATGTTGATAACAACGAGCCGGCTACATGATCATTGAATATCTCCGGCTCCGCACGTATCCATTGCCGATAAAAGAATACAAAGCCGTTTTTTTGGCATGCCACAGACTGCACAGATAATCATTCGCTTAAATGTCTTTTAACCACTATTTTTGTTTGGCTAACCTCAACCAGAAAAGTAAAAACGGGCACTAATGGTGTATAAATGTAATGCGCAATTGAGACCAGTAAACAATACAGCTAAGAGCCATTTTCAATCTTGGTCACGTCACCCTCCCCCTAACAAAAAAATGTGTCTATGTTTGTCAAAAATAAAAATAAAAACATCTAACTTGGATACTTCTTTTTCGTACTGTAATTTAGAATTCCAGGCCTGGCTTGTTTTTTTTACGCTGGCGAAGTTCGTAGACCTTTGGCGTGGAGCTCTTGTGTGGTAATTGTTTATTACCTTTTATTCTGTCACTAAATTCGTCTCTGGAACAAGCTTAAATCATTGAATTAAGCATTCAGCGAATAAAGTCAAGCCTGCCGAGTTTGACTGATGTAGAGTTTTACTGCGGAGTTCGTATTTTGCATCTTTTCGCGTTTGGATTTTTGAATTTCTTGGAAGTTTAATAGACTTTCATCGTTCTGATGGCGAGGGTATGTCTCTGCATAAAACGTTCATTAGCGGAACAGCCTCATAAATTCAGAAAATCCTGTTTGCTCCCAGAATTAACGTATTTATGGTCATGGACTTTTATGCTAACTTTGTTTTCTCTTGGTGGCAATTCACGCCGATTTCTAACAACAAACTGTTACGAAAAAGTGCTCACATATTTCAACTACTCTTTTTGGCGTTAAAATTGATACCACATAGATTATATTAATTCTTTTGTTGAGCTAGTGCATGTCTTTTTTCCATACAGTACGCATCGGTGTGGCACAAAAACCCCTGTAAAATGTCCTGCCGAACCGAAAGCATATTTCTGACATTTTTCGTTTTTACTTTGCTTGTTCGTATGGCACATATCACATATTTCAGCTTCTAAACCGATTATGTTTTGATTGTCGTCTGACGCCAAGATAAAAAGTCAATATTTACTGAATAAAAATAGAAACAAGTGTTTGCGCTCATGCATTCAACAACGTTTAATTCCTTCTCTGCTCTTGATTGCTTTGTTGTTGACATGGGTGTGAAAAAGACATCTATCTACCTATATAATATGTTGGTAGGTAGATAACAAAAATATAAGATTAGCGCAGTTTTATATTCGTGACAGTGATGAAACACTGCCAGAAACACTTTTATTTTCAGCCAATGAGGATTCTCTTGCAAGTGGGATGGCTTAAAGTAGATCGTTTTCACTTTTGACGTTATTTTTACAACATTCTTGGCAAAAATTACGTACAGAAAAAATAAAACATTCTCAATGCATATGTTTGACATTCTGAGTGGCGAGGAAAGTGTTTACGTTTCTAGGGAAAATCGAAGGATGTCGATTGCGGAAACAAAACAAGTTGTTCAAACACTGCCAAGAAGCTTCGTGACCTTTACCAGAATCAAGTTCAATGCTTTTAAAATGTGTACCGCGTTTTTAAGAATAATACTTTTAGCATAGAATTACCGTCAACGTATTGAATTTCATTGTATATTCTTTTTTTCACAATTAAAGTTGGACTGCACGTTAACAACGAGAATCACTTCCGAGCTTATAAATGAATGTTTATGATTATGAAAGATGTAGAATTGATCGGAAATGAGCTAAATGCAAAAATGCCTTTGACGAATCATTGTTGAGAATTAGCAAAAGTCCCCCATCCATCATTATAGTATTTACAGTACAATGCAGTTTAGTTTGCTTCCGATTGGCGCAATTTGTCTCATCTTGCTAATGTTTTAATAATAGAAGCACCATTAGACAAGACTTTCAAAAAATGAAGGTTGTTATGTAGTACTGGATAGGTTTATCCATGAACATTCAACGATGATCTGATTGGTTTAAAATCAGAAGAGATTTTTTTTTGCGAGGCGCATTAGTTTGACTTACGTCTTCAGAACTGCTGCTGAGATGTGCTTCCTTAAAGCTCTGTGTGCAAGTCGCGTTAACCTCGTTTTTTAAAGAATACAGTTTACAAAACTATGACGTGGCTACTCCGACTTCTTTAAAACCAACCCGCAGCATGAATTCAAGGCCATAATTCAGCTGGCGTAGTTTAAGTATCGAATTCTTTTCATAGCGTATCTCGTATGAATGCTCTTTTTGCAGGAAGTGAGCTCCTGGATATCTACCAATATATGTGTGACTTGTTGTTTGGATTGCTTTAAGTATTTTCTTTATAAAAAATACATTGCTCTAAAGTGAGCAGCAGCAGCGGCCATTTCAAGATGCATCTTGGGAATACAAAAAACGACTTTTTAAACTGCACACTGGTCCAAAATCCATTCCAGATATATTTTTCCTAAAAAATGCACGACGGTGTTTCCATGAATTCAATTGCAGGAAGGCAAGCGTTTGTTGACTTGATAAAAAAACAACGAGATTAAGTAAATTTTGAACAAGGCATAGTGGCAATATCTCCTTTATTCAATGTACTTTTGATACGAATCAGTTTGTTTTTCCATCAACCTGTTCTATTCCTGTAACCTTGATATAAGTGCAATTTGGTTTGTTACAAGGCAAAAACTGAAATGTTGAATGTAAATCTGGATAACCGAGGCTGGTGTCTCAAACCACAGCCCTCCCGCCCCCATCCGCAGATATTCGAATACATGAGCACACAAACTGTTTTCTGCTATTGCATGATTGCATCATTTAGGAAAGTAACATACTTAAAATTTATTATTATTTCACATGAGATCTTGTTTGGAAATAGATTCCAATTTTGACTCAAAAGATTTCAAAGCAGACTCTCAATTTAAACAATTCAAACATTTTGGTGCATTTTGTATTCCAATTATGAGGAGTCGAGTATAGTAAATGCTAGTCGAATGGCTTAGGCAGCTTTAGCTCAATTAAATTTCTATTCAAATTGTTTACTTTAATGATGCTCAAGTTCATTAAAGAGTGAGTAGCTAATTAGCAGGGATACACATTATTCTACATTTCCTTCAAGAATGTGTATTATTTAGTAAAACTCAGGGATTAGTTGTCACATGCTTTTCTTGGAAGATTTTGACAATTCATGGAATGATTTTACCTCCAGAATATATAAATAAAGAACCGTAATGACAATCCAATGATATTATACATCTTTTCGCGTGCAAAAATTAACGACCTTGCAGCATATCTATCACGTAAACACAGCTATCAACAGTTCGGCAACAACTTTGGGGTTATGGTTGTTATGCACTTACTTTGTCATTGTCTTATTACATAGGACGCTACGAACCAAAACTCACTTAGATTGGAAGTTAGCGAGTAGTTTAGTGCTTTCGGTTTCAAGCTAGCACCAACCTAATAGCGTAAAGCTCCAGATTATAGTCGGGACTATAATATACTTCACTATTTTTAGAGGCAAGCTATATTTAAAACAATGCGGCTGTTTGTAACGTCGGAATGTCTTGTCTAAATTTCAGTAGATATGAGAGTAAGTCAGGACTCAGGACACTACCATAATTTGGTTACTCCAAAAAAAGATAGCTAATTTACATGATATGAACATTGATAGGTTGTGAGGACCTAAAAAATAACGTCCACAAAAGAAAACAGACTATAATTGAAAGCTCGGCTATGTTGTTAAATGTTAAGGTATATTGAATGTTGTTTTTAAGGCAGTCTATAAAAATGCATTCTATAATCTTGAGCTTTTCGATAAATGAATGGGAGCCCGTTTTTCTATATTTAACGGGTAAACCATGAATCTCCGTAATAGATGCCTATGTTTTCAAGATAAATGAAATTCGACTGCAAATTGTGTGAAAACGAAACATAGGACTTGTTTTTATAGTAAAAGATGGGTGCATTGTAGTTTATTTAACTGACCAATAAAAGGGTGAACAACACGGTTCTGTAAGATGCTAGTTAAATGAGTGTGTAACTATTTTTAGCCTACCAAGCAAGTTTCATCAATAAAGATTAAGAGCTTTCTTGAAAAAAGCTCCACTTGTTAAAGAAATTGTGAGAAATTGTACTTGATCCAATGCTGTATTGATACTTCACTTGACACAGAGAAGAAATTTACCATTTTTTGAGGAAGCAAGGTTATATAGCCAAGTGCTAAAAAACTTCGCAAGAAGGAAAGGAAGAAAACGTGTATAGGTGACACTGGTGACAGTGGAGATGTTTCATAGGTTCCATTGTACTTGTTCAAAGCCAAACTGTTATTAAGTAGCGTAAGCTGCCTAATGAATTCGTCCATGTCCGTCCTTCCGCCTGTCCGACAGTTACCGCTTCGGCAGTGTTGCAGTATAAGTGTAAAGCAAACCCTTTTCAATGCAACGCAGCCGTCTGTCCGTCCTTTTTTCGTCTTTATGCTACAGCTTCCGAATGCATCGTTTGATAGGTCCGAGATTTTTTTAAAAGGTTGCTGGCAGCCCTTGACGGTCAAATGCGATTTTAAGCAGGTTCCTGAATAAGATTTTGTGGGATTACTTGAGCACGCATTGTGCGATTGGCAGGCAATTTTTAAGGATGTTTTCAGTAGAGGTAGGTAACGGAAAAATCCGTTTACATTGATTTTCAGGTACCTGCAGCTGGCCAACTGCGTTTTTAGTAATAACTAGAGAACGCTTAGTCTGATAGAAGTGAAATTTTATACAGAGGTTCTCAGTAGATGTAGGCAACGGATAAAAGGGTTTATATTGGCTCTCTGGTACCTGCAGGTGCTAGAAATCGTTTTTAGGAATAACTTGAGAACACTTACATGGGAAGCGCATAAGTCTTAAGTCACCAATCAAGTTAATAACATTAATGAGTATCTCGGTCAACAGTTGATCTTTTGGAGATCACATAAATTAAAAAATAATTTTACAAATATCATAAACGGCCGGTGCTGGGCACATCAATACACACGAAAATAGCGTAGGGCTCGCACTCATGCAGACAAAAATGTGATTCTCTTCCACTTATCAAGGCATTTTACAGTTTTACACTTTCTCTGCTAACATATTTTGAATATATTTTTAACTGCACGTTAGTAAATTATTGTCATCTGTTGGAGGTAAACTGTTGGCCTGCGTACTCAAAAACTTGATTGATTAATTAAAACTTATGTGCTTCCCATGTTAGTCTAGTAGAATTGAAATTTTGAACAGAGGTTCTAAGAAGGCGTAGACATAGGATACCAAAGCGCGTTTATATTGCTTTTCAGGTCCGTGCAGGTGCCCGAATACGTTTTAATGACAACTTGGAAACGCTTTTGGTCTGATTCACACAAAATACAGTACAGACGTTCTCAGTAGACTGAGGTTACAGATAAATGTGTTTGTCAGTGTGTGCTTACACGGGTTTTCTCGTATCGGAAGCTGCCGGTTTTCGTTTTTTATTCATACGTTGGAGATACTTTGTCCGACCGACATGACCTTTTGTGCTGTTTCTTCATGGCTTACGCTACTTTAGTATTCCGTTGTACCGGTTTATTTGTTAAAGAGCTGACCTGAGCGAGAATTTTCACAGTTCTACTGAAGTTTTTCTCTAATGGGCAGAATACTTTTAACACAATTAACTAAAAACATTTAGCCTGACCTTCACAGAGGTCATATACCTACCTAAATCACGAACCTCGCTTTCTCGGAGACATATAGAAAAGAAGTATTGTGCCATGTCTCCAAAAAATCATGGCCTCGAAATTTTTTCTCTCCAAATTGTCTAATTATCTTTTAGAGTATTGTATTATTTGATAAGTTTGCGATTGCGAGTCTGTTTCAAAGTTCAGGATTAACTAAGTGCCGTTGAATCTTCATTTTCTGTTTCCATTCCATCCACCTTAGATGCTTACAATGCCCAAGAAAATGTTTGCATTAAAAAGTAGCCAGATAATCTGATCTTGTCAGTCCTGCAAAAGTCACACTCATCCAGCACAACTAACAATCAAGTTTGCTGTCGGCCGACAGTTGGTTCGGTGTGGAATATCGCAGTCTTTTTTGCTATGTATACCCATATCACATCATTATCGCTAATGGACGCTGAGTCTCGTCTCATCAGTTAAATAAATGTCCCTCTTTTGTGTATTTGCTAAAAGAACAAAATAAGCTCTGAACAGAAGCGCGAGGGTGCTGACAAGCTTTTCCAGATAACATAAAAAATGCTAACGTATTTTTAGTTTTATGTGACATTTGACAGAAAAGATTGTATTTTATGGTGACTGACATTGCATCTTGGTATTCATTTGGAATGTACATAAATAGAACGTTTTTGCTAAAATACGTACTGCCTTAAAACTCAGACAATAGAGGTTTTCCGCAGACTTAACGCAGAACGGTGTTCCTGCTTGGTTGGTGGGAAAATAAATTGAATTATTTACTACCAAAAAGTTCAATAAATTGTTAAGTGAAAAGCTTTCGTTGATCATTCGCTTGTCAATATCCTTTCGTTTTGAGCTGAACTTGGAGCGCTGAAAAATGAATATGGATTAGGTTTTGGACAATTTAAGAGGTTTTTCAGGCATTTGTTTTTGAAAAACTGATCTGTCAGAATGAAACGTACTTTGAGATACGATTTTACTACTTTAAAAACAGAAGAAACCTTAACTAATTGATACGAAAATGTGAAAATCGTTTAAGATTACGAAGACCATTTGAAACAAGGTGACAGCAGGATGAGTTTCTGAGGACATTTGTTTAGAACTGCTAACTGGTGGCAAGTTGTAAATGGTAGTTCATAAGGCATTGGTGTTTAATAGTGAGAGTAAAAGTTGGACAATAAAATTTAACTGTTAAAAGATAATATGCGGTCTGTGTCGCACTAGTCGTGTGGAGGTGTCTAGAGGCTGTCACGGCCACGCTTTCTATTTTCTCCAGGATAAGGCCAAGCTTTCGGCCCTTTATGGACATGCCCTTTATGTGACACGCTGCTTTTTATGTGACCCAAAAACACTTAAAGCCTCTTTACAATATTCACTTTTTCGTTTACTTTCTTTTCCCTTCGTGCTCTGGAAGTGTGTAGCTTAGTTTTAGCAAGATGGAAATTATTTTTAAGCCGACGTTTTTCAATAATTTCGCAGGGAAGTACTTTCAAATTTTATCCGAATTTTCCCTGAATGTTTTTAAAGAATAAAATACGAACCCCCAACAATTGAACAATAAATCACGCATTTCCGGTGAAAGAAAGCCGTCGAAACATTAAGTTTTTTTAGCGATCATGCAACTCCCATCCCAGAGATGATGTATTTCAAATATGATTCAGCAATTAATTTCCCCTTTCTTTCCGCTCCCTGACTGATTTTCAATCCTATTGCAAAAGAAAAAACGAGGCAGAAGCCACTGATAGGTAGCCTGCATCGCAAGCTTCTTGGAACTAATTTTTTTGCAAAACATGAGAGCCCTGTGTAGTTTCATTTTTTCGCAGAAAAATTATCCTGTTTACTTTTTTTACCAGTACCTAAAAGAAGAGCAGCAAATTTTTGCTCACACTTTTACGAAATAAAAGCTTCAAGCTTATGTCAGTATATCTATTTACTGGAGTGTATACATTTTACCTTTAACACTTCAAACAGCTCCTAGCTTTTGTCTACTAAACTCCATAAAATAATGTAAGTTTTAGGGTTCATAAAAAAGCTATCTGGGTTAATCTCTGAATTCCAAAAAAAAAAAAAAAAAAAACCTTGTGTTACAAGTTAAAGGTAAAGAAAATTCTGCCATTACTTTCTCTTCACCTCCCTTTTTTGTATGATTGCTTTCACTAATTCATTGCCAATACTGGTGGTTGTCTTTGTACTTCCTTGTGACTTGAAACAGTTGAAACATTTGTTGGCTACACCTGTACCTACTCTGATCGACAACTCATCCCGGGAAAAATCACAAACGAACACAAAAAACCACGATCCAAGACGGTATTCAAAAATTCCATGCATATTTTTGTTCCTATTCCAAGTCCGTTCTTTGCCTTTTTAGTAAACACTCTGACCACGAGAAAAAAGGGAGGTGGAAGCCCCCTCCTCCACATCTGACAAAGAGAAAAAATTGGCACTTCAACATAAAAGTAAGAGCAGTTAGAAACACTCCTTGAGACGCTATACCCTCGAACCATGTCATTTTTATTCATTTTTATTTCCTCAGAAAGGGCTCGCACGAAGCATTACGTTTTAAAAACTTTTTCTTTTTTTTACCAATAAACTTGTCTCTGGATACAATTTTTTTCATTGTCTTTTTCCATTTTCTTATTCATCAAAATAAAAAAAAGCAAGATGATATTTTTGCGGGACTCTGTTTTGCCACGCTTTCGCTCTTTCCAAATGCTTACCCATGATCATGACACCGTTATTTTTGCTTCTTCCTCACAGCTCAATAATGTATATAAGATTGTTATACACGTGCTTTCTTTTCCTTGCATTTGAGTGAAAGAAGTTTTACTTTATCTAGTCGCTCTCATTTTCTCCTGTGTTTTTTCTCTTCTTCTGTATGGCTTTTTCTTTGGGTGGGGCTCAAGTTTGAAGAGAGAGCCTAGATAAACCGAACGTGCAAAGTATACTTTTTCCACTTATTTTTTCTCCTTCAGTCTTTTGGGCTCTTCTTCCGACCAGCTTTGTTAGATTTACAATTTTACGTACCGCTTCGCATTTCCTCTGTTATACTCTTGCCATTCAGTCCGGAGAGAGTAAAAATGGGAAAAGAGAAAATTGGCGAAAAACTGAAAGTGGCCCGGTTTCGGAGTATTTTTTTATACTTTTGAGTGGAGGGTAACCAAAAAATAAAGGATATTCACCTTATACAAAGTATTCCATTATCACAGTGGTTGGTCTTGAAGTATGCATGTAGCACAATTTACCAAGAATCGGACTTGTCTTGGAAGTCTAGAGGAGTGTTAGGCATGATTCTGGAGTCACATGACTCTTGTAAACAAAGAATACTTTGGCGAGAAAGGAAAAAATGGCAAACGACTCTGAAGATTTATATTCGGTATTCCACACAAGTTGTGCTTATGCAACAGGATTGAATGGAGAAAACCTTGATATCTTTTTATCCGTGACAAGATTCCTTTCAGCGAGTTACGAAAGTAAACAAAGAAAAAACAACAGCAAATCTGTATACGTTGTAACGAAGTACTTTCTTAACACCGTGTTTATTCAAAATTCCCAATTTTTACATGAATTTCTCTCTAAAAAATTCTAAGTGATGATTCCAATGTACCCAGAAAATATTTTCATAAACTTACTCGAAGTGTATGGCGTTTTTGTCTTAATTTTCAAAAGTTGTAATTCAAGCCAATGCAAAATGTGAAATCCAAGGGCATTTTTTTGGTTTTACGTAAAATAACTAGTACGGTTATACACATTTGCCAAGTACCGAAAATAATAGGTACCACTACGTTTAACATGGAGCACTTGTTTGCTCATTATGTCATTTTGTAATGTGGGGTTTAAATTTGGTCAATAATCAACTTCGAACACAGTTGACGCAATATGGTCAAACCCTATAAGTTTCAGGTGTGTAGGTCAAAGCACGTCTGAGTTTTGACGATAAATCACTTACAGATAGTCAGACGGACGGGCAGACAGACAACCCTTACGATCTTATAAAGTAGCTTTCGTTATTTAGTAATATGTTAAACAAACCAAACATGTCACCAATGAGTACAGCGCAAAAAAACTGGAATATGAATTCGTATGCAAGACCAGTCAAGATCCAATTCATCCTAGGATTTTGTTCTTTTTACTTTGTTTATTTTATGGCAAAAAACTGATTTGGTTAATGTCAGCACGCACATATATTTAATTTTTGTCTGTTACTTTACACCTTGTCTGTGTGTCATTTAGAAAACATGTCGACGCAGTCATAAGTCACCTTTGGTAGACCTAACTTACGTAAGATAGAGGTTTCCATGAAAAAGAAACAAAGAAATCGAACTCCCAGGACTAAAATTCATAATACGCCTGCTCTAATAAGAAATGGATTCAGCTAGTTCTAGTCCTAATTTCATTTGATATATTTCCGATACCGCATATGTATTTTGGAAAACTGAGTTATGAGTCCATATCAGACAAAAACAACATAGAATTGCGTGCAACTCGTATAATCATATTAGGATCAGCTAATCTAGCACGTATCACCATGGGAGAAACCCCAAAAAATGTCCTTTTGTTTGTCAGGCCGAACAAAAGATGGGACGTGGATTTGGAAAATCATTTACGAGGGAAATGTACGTGTTGTAGAGCTTCACGTAAAGCGGATAAAATGCCATGAGGTTCGGAAATAGAAAGTAAATTCATACTACTGTACAATCTTTCAAAAAAAAAACGAAAAATGGAAAAGGGAATTGATTGAAAGTGAAATCGTATAACAGTTATTGCGGGGGAAACGTATTAGGAATTTTTTCCACAAAATAATTTCCAAAAGGGAGAGTTGGGAAATCGCGATAAAGTTTCGCTGTTTGAGGAGATTGCGTGTTCAAATCAAGTTGTCCTGGAATTTTTGGTTTCATGTGAGGCTACTTTTAATACTAATGTGCTCACACTTGAGCGCTTCCGTCGTTTCTCAGTAACTACGCCGCACCATGAGATATTTGGTGCAACTCTGAGTTTGAAGGAGGGTCAATCCTGCAGTGTTTGTCACGAGCTGGCTTTTTTCGTAGGGAATATTTAAGAGGACTTGGTTACAGTTTCGTTTTCGAGTCTATTTTTAGATGGTATGGGTTGACGAACTCAACTAGTAGAGGCATAATTGTATTGTTGTCTTAATTTTAGCTATTTGAAGAATGACTGGTTAAAAATTTGTCTTGATTATAGGCTGACACGTATTCGGAAACGGACACTATTTCCATTTCCTTAAACTATCATATATTATCCTGTATTGCAATTATTTATTTACATAAAATAGCGGCTTTCGTAAATGCTATATTAACTACTTCATTGTTTCGAACTTTCTAGAGTATTCCAGAACATGAAAGGAAAATAACACCAATTACAAAGCATACCATGTAAGTACAGAGTGGTTCATAAACAACTCGCCATTTATGCATACGAATTTTACTTATATTTCAGTTATTAACGGTGCGATGTTTGTGACCCACCGTGTGCAAGACGCATGAAAATGAATTGATATAAATTTTTAGTGATGGAGATGTTTCGCAACATCTCTGTATGCATTTTCCACTAATTAGCTTACGAAATGGGTTGCACAAAAAAGTCATTTTGAAATCTTGTCATAAATGCTTTTCAAATAACGCAAGTTGACAAACATGACCCAAATATCTAATGAAACAGATACTTATTTTGATCGACACCCAATCGGAGTTGTCATTTCCAACTGTTATCAGCTCGAACTCGTAGTATTTCACAAAAACCCAATGTTAACTTTCACTCTACCGTGTCTTAAAAATTTCAATGTGACAACTATTTAACAATGCAATATGACATAAAAAAGGGAAGCTAGTTTTCATCGCGCGTCTATCAACTGTTACCCAATTAAATTACCTTAGGAAACTCAAAAGGAATGTAAAATATTCCTATGCAATGCTTGTAGGAATTGGAAAGTGATATCGATATTATTTCAAAATAGAGAGAAACTTTATATGATGAAAAAAAGCACAAATTTCTAGCACATGACAAGGTTATCCTTTCCCCCTAAGTAAAGCTCAAATAAATAGGAAAGAACAAACTCTGTTTTAAAATACATTGGGGTAGGAGAACTACCTTTCATTAATGCACCTCTCTTTTCAAAGCGAATTCCTTTTGTACAAATTGTTTAGATTGGAACAATTTTCTTACAGTCATGGGGAGATATTTTATGGCACTCTTGTACAAAAAACAAACTATGGTATTTGTTATACAATCTACATACGGCTAAATGTTCGGGTCTTCGATCAGATTAAATTACACAAGAAAATCAATTTCGGGCTCCACTGAAGTACTTTCTTTACTTTCTCCTTCTCAAGGTTAATTTAGCCGTGAAAAAATCTTGCAATGAAATTGAAAAAGAAAAAATGTGCCTTCGACCATGGTCACCTTTTATTTCTGGTAGGTTATCTATACCTTTTGAATATTTTATTGGCTTATCACATCAGACCAATATTTCTTTTTGTCAAGCACTACTGGACGACGACTGGTTCACCAACTAACAATGAAGGGCGAGGTTAAATGACATAAGTTTTTAATTGTCGCTTTAGAAGGCACCCAACCGCAGAAAATGAGTAACCAACTAAAATTCCACCTTTTAACACCAAATCTTTAATATTGCTACCTCTCATCCTGCCTGCGTTCACATACAGTAAATACCGCTAAGACATGCGTTTAGCACTAACCTGCACTAAAGCACATGTTTAGCAAGGGCCCATTCTGTATCAACCAACTTTAAAAACGCTTTTAAGGTATTGAACGCTTCTAAACGCTCAACCTTGTATTTATCACGTTGAATGTTACAAATGTACCTGATGATGAATGAATCCCGTGTGGCGCACCGTTCAATTCTGTAATCCGGCCGAGGACTTCCAAATTCTAGATCCGAAAATCTCAAAATTGAAGCAGACAGGTCTTTTTGAACTGATTTTACTTCAGTTAAAGGGTAGTCTTCAGAAAGCTGCATGACCGCACTAGTTCGAGAGTTGTTTTGTTCGAAATGTGCATTGTGATACGTACATACGTACGTTACTTTGTATATTTTTTGGCAAGAATACTCACGAAAACTTTGGCTACATTTTAAATTAGCTTTTCTCTAAAAGGCTAGCTTAACTGAGTATGAAAATGTGATATATATGTAGACAGTGACATTTCCAATTTGCATGAAAAGTTAGACGAAAGTATAATAGCATGGTTGTAACGTGATCCCTATTAGATATTTATGCTCTTACATATGCACAGACTTTTGCTACAAAGAATAGTATAATTTATTAAGTTATTAAACAATAATAAGACGGAACACGGTTGTAATTTTAATAAATACTAATTAAAGGATGTTTATACATTCTTGTAGAAAACGAGATTTGAATTATTCAAACTGACAAGGTATCAGTACAACTGTTTCAAGCCAGGCTAAATTTTTGGATTGTTTGTGATCTTTTGCTTTCTCTAAGCAAGCGAATACAAAAAAAAGTCATCAGAACCGGTTGAATTGGGAGCTTTTTTTGGAAGTGAAAGGTTAAGCATAAAAAATCTTTTTACGATTCTGGACGCCGACTACACACACTCTCTTCATCAATGAACAGTCCATAAAAATAACCTTTCTCCTCTCTCTCAAACGAAATAAAGTTTTCGCCCGAGCTCCTCTCCGACAAAGAAAGGAATGAAAATAAATGTTCATGTCAAACACGATTTTCAGCCTCGACCGCGAACGAAAAACCTGGGGCATCATGATAAAAACAGAAAAAGCTGGTGATTCTCACACTAGTCCTCTTAATTGTTGCCGTTTTTGGAACAGACCAAGTATGTTGCGGCAAGGGCAAACGAAAAAAACAGACAAACAAGACTATAAACAAAATCCTCTTATACGATGTTATTTTCAAGTTAAAAAAAAGTATTTTATATAATCGTCTACAAGAAGATTTATATTCGAAATAAATAAAAATCATGTTAATTTTTTCCTTTGCTATAAGAAAAACACGGCTTCTTTTCAAACTTTCTCCTAAATGTTGGCAGTGATTGTGTAAGTTTTGCAGATAGTTCAGCATGGAGAGCACATCGCACCCTTTTGCCTCCTCGCGAAAAAAGTAGTTTTTTTAATACAGAGACAACAAACAGACTATTTATCTGTTCGCTTGGAGAGGCTTGCACACAACACAATGGGAAAAACGACAGGAAAGTGTGCAAGTATAAAGCAAAATAGCATAATCCTGTAACAATTTGTTGCTGCTAACGTTTTGTGCGGCAGTTTTTGGTGTGTGTGTCTGTGTATGGGGGAGGGAGTATTTTTATGGCATGTTGTGGTCTTTTTTTGTTTAGAGGCTTGTTTTTTCGTGATCTTTCAATTTCATTATTCGGATGGTTGGATAGCTGGATTATTATGCCCGGGTAATAAACAGCCTAGCAGCATGTAAAAGCTCAGAAGCGTAAATAGGCGTAAAACAAAAATTAGAGGATGAGTTGGTCGCTATTGCTTGTGTTAGAATAAAATTAATAATATAACGTCAATTAGTAAATACAACTGCAAGCATTAGTTTTGGGAGAATGCTGTTAGCACACATATAAAAACAAACTAAACTGTTAACTTTACCTTTTCTAAATGTCCGATTAAAGGGCTTAGCTCTTTCGACTCCGAGTCGGACATCCCTGCCCCTCCTTCCTCGTAAATAGTTTGGTGCTGAATTTTGACTGATTATTTGTTAACTAGCCAAGGGCGAGAGTAATAGACGATTGAAGGGCAACAATTTCCTCTGGTTTTCGAGAAAAAAACTATCCTCCAGACGATTTTTTAAGTTGTTAGAGCTTTTTATTTGGTGGTTGGTTAGTTGAAGTGAATATAACACAGAAGTGTCAAACTAAAAAATGTGTTAAAGCATTCCCTCTGGGATTTTTTGCAATTAGGAACCAGTCGACTTATTCTTTTTCATGAAAGCGCAAAATGACAACGGTGGCGTGGCAGAGAC
>VICI01001191.1:0-24918 GCA_019593645.1 Akabosia matsudoensis | reverse complement strand
AAGTTAGAATCGACATTACTGTAATTGGCATGCTGTGAAAATCTTGGTGAAATCAACAAACATGTGAGATCATATAGAGCTTTTAGGCATGTGGTAGCAACTCGGAGATTGAAAATTACAAAAGTAAAAGTAAAGACAAAAGAAGGTTCCGTGGGCTGGGAGTCAACTAGGTTTCAAAGTTTTTTAAAGCTGCTCGCTCGGTTTTACTGTTTTGATTTTTGCATCAAATTTTACATACGTAGTTCTAAAAACATAATTATTATACGTTCAATAAAATTAACTTAGACCACTTCCAGTTAAGAACCGAAGGCGTTTTCGAATATTTATCGTACAGTTCAAATACATATATGAGCATCGTGGAACGTCAAAGTATTGTAAAAACATGGTTCACCCTCCAATTAAACAAGCAAAAAAGAACTCTGCGCATGTTAAGTTGTTATGGCAGTGAAATCCCTCATTATCAGGGCACCATTGATACGTACGGTGCAAACATGAAGTTTGGAACTATAAGCAATGCCATCTATCCCTGCAAGCCCAAAAATATTCGAATATTTTCTAAAATCTTGAAGAAAATCTGCTGATTTGCGACGGGGTTACAGAAGTAACTCTGGAAAAGCTGATTTGGAAAGTGTCTAGAAGGAGCTTAAAAATTCATATACGGAGGGGTCCAATGGACCTGACATAATAATTGTATTCTTTTTGTAGCCCGTGAAACGCTCGATTAATTGCGATAAGACGATTCGACTAAATAAACATTCCGTAAGTTGACTCCTAACCCACGGAACCTCTTTTAGTTCTATTCAAATATTTCCTTATTTCGGATTAGTTCCTTTCATATAAATCAGCTATACTCAAAATTGAGCTGAATGCAAAGTCCACAAAGCATAGATTAACTAATAAATAATATAGATGGGCCCATAAGGATAATTTTTGGATAAAAGTTTTTTGTTGATTTCAATGGAGCTTGCTTAAAGTTTCCATGTCTTTACTCTGTAAATCAACGTAGTACTGGTACCTCTGAGGTATTTGTTTCTTAAGACAAAGAATACAGCTCATGGGCCGACCATTGCCACAAAGACATCGGTCTAATATTTTGCGTAAAAAGATACGGGTTCATTCTGAGCGAGAAGGGAACGAACAGACTTGTTGGGACAAAGTGTGCGTGCTTTACTTCAGTCAATTTAATCATTGCAATAGTCAATAGTGAAATTACGGGCATGCTTCATAATTCACAGAATTGCAAAAATAAACTCTTAACGAAATTGAACGCCAAATCAGCGCTACGAAAAACATTGCAATTCATAAATTTCAGCGAGTAATAGCCTTTCTTATGAATTTTCAAGAGAGTGTTGTAATAATATGATTTATTGTAAAATTATGCTGTACTATGTAGCTCGTCATATCAGTACCATTTTGCTCATTAATTGTGAAGCAAAGAAGCGAATACTTTAAAAAAAAAATGTCCATGTATTGATCACGTAAATGTAAACGATAGCCATCAAATTCAATATGTTTACAACACTTGGCTTACAAGACATTTTTTAGTAACATTTGTAACGTTCGAAATCCAATAATTTGTATTTAATCAAATTATAAAACATTTGAGACAAACATCATCATCTTTTTCAAGTAAAATGGACGCGAGGAAATGTTTTACATATAAATTACTGGTCACTATCGGTAAAAATTGTACATTTAGTATATAAATAACAATCTTTTAATATAAAAAAAGGTCTCTAAAGACTTATACTAGCGAGGTAAAATTCTTCGTCGTAAGCGGGGAATTGCATTGGAGTAGGGTTTTTGTTTGAATAGCTTTGAGTACACTCCTTGTGAAGCAGCATATCTACATCCGGGAGGAAGGTAATAAGCGTAGTGCATCGACCATCTTCCAGTTTTTAGATTAGGGCAGATAACCATGTGTAAGTTTGACGAACTCGGACCACTTTGATACGCATAGTCAGCCATTTCATAATCTTCGGTTCCTAGATTTAAAAAAAAATGCAAAAAAGATACACACACACATGTATATATATATGTCAAATTATAACAAATTATGTCAAAAAGAAAATATTAGCATACATAGTAGAATGAGAAAAGTGGCAAATTTCATTCTAAATCTAAGCTAAAGTTAATACTATGACTGACTACTGAAAATGAGATTTAGAGGGAAACCTGACGGTCATCCGGGATTGGCCGTGTTTAATAAACACACGGATTGTCGTAAATCACAATTTGAGTTTACGCAAAGCTAATATTTGCAATGCTAAGGTAATTTGTCTTTATTACGGAGAAACTTAAACAAGAGCTCTTGCTACTATTTTGGAGTACAACTGGAAGAATTTCTTACGAAATATCAAAAAGACGGCTATCGCCGTAAAAAATTGTAAATGACGTCAGAATTATAAAACTCAGTCAGATCATAACCAAAAATTCTTAAAGTGCTTCCTTCAACAGTCCAAAGGTTGAAATCTGAGTCCCTCTACAAGAAGCTTCACTTCACTTATGACGTCAGACTACAACGCTCGCTCACGATTTTCGACGTTAAAATAAAAACAACATTAAATGGAAGGGTTTGTTGGAAGGACACCGCTGATTAAGAGGATCTAGGTAGATACTTTCGTATCTGAAATATAATGTGCATGCATGAACGGACATGGAAAAAACTTACCGTGAATTGTTACCGTGAACGAGCATCTGGCTTTGTTTCCTTCGGCGTCACCCGCGATGTAGCTTATGTGGTGGTTTCCTCGTGAAAGCGAGTTTCCAGGCGAGTGACTTTGTTGTATGTATTGCACTTTTACATTGTCGCTGAACTTAGGTTCAGACCACCAGGTCTCTTTTGAACCTTCACCTGGAGAAAGTCTAATCTCGAAAGAGGTAGGGCATCCATGAACACGAGGTGCTTCCCTATCTATTGGCATGTGAAAACAAGAGAAAAATATGTTATCATAGATCCGATATACATAGCTGGACTTGCTTGGGATGGTCATAAGTTCAAAGAAATATGCAGTTACCGACAACATGAATTTTGAAATGACAAGTGGCAGTGTCATTAGAAACTGGACTTCTGGCGATAAAGGAAACTTGTGTTACGCCAGGCGGTGCATCCCATTCCAAATTTTTAGCCCATGTTGGAACCGCTTCTACATACCTGTGTAGTACCAATGAATGTTTTTCATGTTAACTGTACAGTCTTGAGTAATATGCAAGTATCTCTTGACACACTTTTAAAATATCAAAGGCCTAAAAAATTGGAGTATAAAAGCCAATGTAAAAAACGAATCATACAGGCATTCTGGCAACAGAATGTTTAATTTGACTGAAATTTGACGGCCTTATAAGTACAATTGGATTTCATTCTAGTGTCAAAATGGGGTCCTGCCTACCAGTGTTACTTGTAAGTAAATACAGTTGCTATTCAGAAGATAGTTATCTGGAAATCGATACCTGTACCAGTCCATGTTTGCTTGAGGCTGTGGTATTTTAACATAAGCCGATGACTGTCCAGATTTTAGATCAACTTCAATGTCAGATGGACAATGAATGTACGGGCGAGGCGTAGGAGGTAGTTTGATGCAAAGCGGATTATCTTCAGGGAACCACTGGAAGCCTCTTGAGCACGTTCGTATTCTACCGTTTTTAGGATAAAATCCAGTTGAGCAGAGTACCAGGCACTGTGTATTTAAAGGAACGTTGTCTCCAAGACACGTTTCAGGAAAAAGTGTTCCATGCTCTGGTGCGGGCAGTCTTGGGCAACTCGTTGAGATACACACAGATTTTGAAGCAGATTCGTATCCTTTCCACATACCATCTTCTGCGCAAGTAATAGACTGATGAGCTATTGACATTATCGAATTGTCGTCAGGATTTCCAAAGATACTATTAAGAAATCGGTTCTGGTGGTCGTTTGTTGACATCAACGAGTAACCGGCTAAACATCGAAGCCTACACTTTGTGCCCACAATCGGCTTGTCTCCATTTACAAATGCGACCAAACTTGGATAATCACATTCCCAACCCACTGTGTTCTCCTTGATGGGCGGTGGCTCACAAAATGTCACTGTCCGAAATTAACATCAATAATTACGAACCATGTTTTTATTCAGTAAAATTGAATTTGACGACATATATTTCTTACCTCGGCAGGTTTTCTGGTCATCCATAAGCTTATATCCGTCCTTACATGCGCAGTATGATGAACCAGGGACATTTATACATTCTTGATCACATCCCCCGTTTTCTATGTCGCATTCATTATGATCTATGCATGACGTTTCATTAAGCAGCTCATAACCAGCTCTACACGAGCAATACCGAAATGATCCTGATGGCACACAAACATGATCACAACCTCCATTGTCAGTGGTGCAATCTTCATGCTCTACACAGATTCGTTGATCGTCAGATGCCGGTGCAGAGCCTGGAGGACAAGCAATAACAGAGTTTGTCGGAAGCTCCAAATTTTCCGGTGGAGCGTCTACCTCTCCACTCGAAAATGACATTGAAGGTTGGACTTCAAAGGAGTCAGGTATGCTAGTTGTCGTGCCTGTAGAGAGCTGAGGGGCGTCTGGAAATTCTCCAATACAAGTTTTATAGTCATCCGTTGATAGTGTAAGTCCCTTAGGACACGTACAAAATGCGTTTCCAAACGTATTTAAACACATGTGGCTGCATCCAAAGTTATCCTCTTCCTCACATTCATTAATATCTTCGCAAGAATGCTAAAATAGATGAAAAAATTTGTTTCGTGCTAGCAGCACATTTTCATTTTAAATCTGTTCATAAGATATTCTAGGTTACTCTATCAGAAGAAAGTCTCGTCCCAGCTATTCTTTCGCAGCTGCAAAGATAGCTTCCAGGTGTATTTTCGCAAGTGTCCTGGCAAGGACCATGGCCATTTCTCAAAAGACATTCGTTTCTGTCTATGCATGTTTTTCCATCAGGGCCCACTTGATAACCGGAAGGACAAAAGCATTGAAACGAACCCACTTTGTTGAAACATATTCCCGAACAACCTCCGTTGTCGCTTAGGCATTCGTTTATGTCGACGCATGTTCCGTTTGCCAACATTTCATATCCTGCGTAGCATGAGCAAATCATGGACGAAGACGGAGTGCTTCCACCAGGATGTACCTCAGATGAGCAGATTTGCTCACACTTGCCACATTTTGACTCATCCAAGGAGCCTAGTACAGATTAAAGTACAAAATATTAACAGCTTGCGTTCTGTCATCTTTTTAGCGCCGTAGCAGCTCGAGAAAAACACATCTTTCAATCAAGAGACACACGACTAACAGCACATAAGCTAGCTGACGAAAGAAGTAGAAACGGAAGTTGGATATTTTTTACTCTCATGAAACCAACTCTATGCTCATTCCTTACAACGACTGTTTCGTGTATGTCCGTGATGGTACATGAGTTTGAGTTTCTTGCCCTAGTGCATAAATGTATGGCATTTCCCTATCCACCCCGTAATTTTCACCTGATTAATCATTGACTCGACAACAACCCACACTCTTTTTAGTAGTTGTAAAAAACGTTACGTAGTGTTTGAAGCGGCGTCTCTCTCCTAGCGCCAAGGTAAGTTTCTTGGCATTGTGTCTACCGCTACAAATCATATTTTTCCTTATTTATTGTTGTCACACAACTACCCACTTTAATACGGAGTTCGGCTGTTGCGGTTTCTAGAACATATAATTTTCTTCTTTCAACTTCTTTTTTCTTCAAATTTATCGCATTTTCTCCTTTTTTCCAACTTTCAACTGCTTGTACTAACTACATGTCATCATGTAATTTTCTTGTACACATGAGGTGGCAACAGCTATACAACATCATGTAAAATCTCCCTACAGCTCGACTATTTTTCTTGTTATGGAAATACATGGTCCGATTCGGTGTATATATTTTTGTGTACAAATTAATACACCTTCATGCATTCTCATCGATTAAATGCCACATACATACTACTGCATATGCAAAACCGTTAAGGAACCCAATATTAAGATTACGATTTACAGTTAAAACAACCGCCATCTAAAACTCAGTATTTCGACAAGAATAACTGAATCATAAATAATGAGACGTATTGGAATAATTTAATGATAAAAGATTACCTTTGGGAAGACAAACTGGTGTAGGGCCAACCCATTTATTTCGCGAGCAAAACATTCGGTCAGAGGATTCTTGAGGAAACTCGTATCCCTCCTCGCACTCGTACAAAGTCATAGCATAGTGGTTTCGAGGACGAGCGCGGTTCCTACGCCTAGATGAAAAATAATCATTAATTCTTGTTTCCTCCCTGACGAGGGTTCATGTCGTATGAATCGAAACGTTGGATTTTTGGAATAAAAAATTCTTTCACTCGTTGAACCCTTACAACAGTTAACTTTGAATCATTAATCCATTAAATACTTCAGATTAAAACAGCATTAAATTTTCCCATTTCGATCCATGGTTACAGAGTTGGATTATTCTAAAAGAGAAATTCTGTTTATCTCAGAATCTCAGAATTTAAATGCTTCATCGAGACTGATTTAAAAAATGACGAAAGCACTCAGGTGGCAACTATGCTTACATCATATTCATTCATTTTATCTTTTCAAAGAGTCAATGGCTAAGATACATTCATCATTTTTTATCTTTACGGAAAGTCTGCACCCGGTGAGTGAGAGACCTCGGAGACGCCTAGCGTAAGCCGCAAGAAGAATATAATCTTGTTTTGAAACGGATTAAGTATGTTTTAATTAATTCGTCTTCGATGGAACACAACCAGGTAGGTCAGCAAAAAACAGATACACCCTCCCTAATGTCTTTAAGCTTGGCCAGTCGCAACATGGAAAGAATTAGTATAGGACATAGTAAATGTTTCTCGCACTTGCTACAGGCCGATTGTTCCAGTATTTATAGCACGAAAAAAGCGGATTTCCTTTCTAAAGAGCCCTCCTATGTCATTACACTGCATTTAGCTTTTAATGGAGCTAGCAAATTATCATAATAATGAACTGGATTAATTCATAACCTTGTTCTAGATTTTTTTTCGTTTTCCTTTAAGAACAACGAACCGGTAAATTTTGTTATGATATGCGTACGGCATACACAAATCGGCGTTGCAACACAACTTCCTTTACAGCATAATATACATACCTTGTGTACTTTGTTATGCGCGCATGTGACACAGGCGGGGCTGGTAAACCCCGACCTTCTCTTTTCAAACATGTTGTGTCAAATTTAGAAAAATCCAATCGAAACTGTCGTAAGAATTTGAGCAGACGTTTCTTCTTGTGGTCGCGAGGATCCAAGCTGGTCTCGAAACTGTAATTGTTTGTAATATCATTGTTCTGGCTGATAGTAGTGATTGCTGTTGTAGTGGTAAAACTGCTGCTCCCATGTCGACCACCGTGAGAGCTATGTGTAGGGATGAACCCACTCAAAAAAAGGTTTCCTCTATGATGATGACCTGCGGGTCGAGATGTGGTGACCGCTGTGCTAGGAAAAACTGGGATCTCGTTCTCGGTTGTTCCGCTGTCATCTCCACCCACTGAAAATAATAATGTACACAAACATTAGTATCATAAACAAAACGAAACTATCATGTCAAAGCTTCGCCTTTACTTTTCTACTTGTCTTTCACAACCGCAAGATCGATGTATACAAATTGACATTTTCCACCGTCTTCAGGGTTATACCTTTTTCAATGTTTTCAGAATTATGGATTCCCTGATGGGTTACCGCGGTGAAAGCTCGCCTCATGGTATTCACATTCATTCATACAAAATCCTGTTTTCTATGCCTATCAGCAATGGCTATGTTATTTTGTAAAAATGGTTCGACTGCAACAGTTGGTATTCAGATTCTGATAAGTGTGTGGCAATGTGTATGTCGTACTGCGTTAAAGTTAATCTTTACTTAATTACCTAAATTACTGATGGATTGGTGAGAAATTTAATCAAAATACGCCAGTTGTGACAACTTTGACATTTAAGTGTTAATAGTTGAGATAAAATGATGCCTTTAGCTATTGATTCCATAACACGGCCGGAAAACGAAAATCTCCACCAACACCCTTACCTATTTCTGATATAAGAACAACGCTGTAAGAAGAGCCTATTATATTATGGGAGGTAAGAAGTAATCTAATCTATGAACAAGATCGATTTCTTGATAAATAGCATCGCACCGACTTTGGGCTCATTCTAGCACCAAATTTTGAGCTCTGTTCTTGTTGACGTGGGCTCGTCCGTAGAGGTAGCTTATAATTATAAATTACTTGTCTGCGGCAGTGTGGTTTGCTTTAAAGCAGTTTTAAACCAATTATGAGAATGATGGAATATATTTTCAAAAACTGTCACAGGGACTCAAGAGACGGCAAAAGCACTTCCATGTTGCCGCAGCTTTTACCTTATTCTGCACGTACGTATACATATATACGGTTCGAGTTCGTAAACCTAGTTTACTTTCTGAAGGATTTTTAAATCAAATGTAATTGAAATACAACGATTGTTGTTTTGTAATGATCTTAGCGACGATAACACTACAAGTACTGATCGCATCTGCGTTTAATTCAGTTTTGAGTTGACTGACACCTAGTATAAGCATGGTATCAAGATTTGAAACAATGGTCACACTTTTTAATATAATCTTGATTTGTATTTCTACATGACAGCTTCAGTTGTTACGCAAAATGAAAATCGATGAGATAATTATCTTGTCGAGTTTGTTTTGTTTCAACTCCTTTTTCGTTCATTGAAAATATGCATCGTGATTCAAGATGAGTTCAACTGATGGGCAGTACAGTGGTGTTGATTTCTTTATAATATGATGTTCATTTTTCCACGTGATACTGGATCCATTTTTTGGCATGGCACAGGATTTGAACCCTCGAAAGAATCAAAATGCACATGACGAGACAAATGTGCGAGAGTGGACCAGTGTCCCCAAACGATGTGTAGTGTTACTATAACCGGTGAGAACGCTGTTTAGTACATGGACTGCGCAGGTAAATACAATGACACGCTTCTCGAAACGTACTGGCATGGTCTTCTAATTAGTGGTAAACGAGACTTTTAATTAGCGTCGAGGTCGAATCGATGATACATACGAAAATTAATAGCTGAGGTGACTGCATTATGGGCCTCGTGACACCGTGATTGGGCGCGCAAAAACTTTTCCCAACATATAATGATGAATGTCCTAACTTTCCACCAGTTATTCATTGACTGTTACCTATTTCTGGAAAATATTTTCTTTTTCTTTCCAAATGTCAGGCATGTTTGTGCTTACGTACATCGGTTGCTTTTATGTACCCTAGTCCATGCCATCGTCACTAAGATTCATGATTCATAAAGAATTGAATTAAATGAATTGAATGAACGACTGGGAATAAACCAACAGCAAGAAGGGACAACATGGATGTAAACAAAACCACCTAGGTCAGGATTAAATACGATTTGATGTTGGGATATGTCTTCAAAAAGGTAATGACACCCGCTGAGGTCTTCAGCATCTTCATTTCAAAGTTGCGCATGTGGTAAATGCACACAATAATAATCAAAGCGATAAGAACAAGATAAGTAAAATTTTAAGGAAACTTTGTACAACAGCGTAAGCCCATTTTCATTTTTGAACACACTACCTATTTCACGGGATGTAACATTATAACTCGTACAATAATAATAATAATCATCAACATGGAATGTCACTCGTTGCATTGTTGTTATAACAATATTAATAGCAACTTAGCAACCGTAATGATCACTAATGTACATGTATCACATTACGTATCTTGCATTTACTGTGACTGCCAATGGATTTTTAATGGACTATTCATATTAATGCTGACATAGAGTTCACCTCCATTATGAAGGTAAAACGAGAATTTTGATGATTCTACCAGATAATATGAGCTGAAAAGCTGGAAACTGGTGGCCATTATTTGCTTAGAAGTTCGTGCATTTGTGTCAGCTTAGTGCACGTCACCGTTGCGGGAAATTTCTTTTTAAGGAAAAAACACTGTTTTAGGTTGCAACATTTATTAATATCGTTGTCAGTATACAGACTCATTCTGAGTTTTTAAAGATCAGATTGATTAGTTCATTCATCATTTCAAACTAGCCCAATGTAGTACCAATCTGCCAATGCCTTAGTGCGAAAACGAGTTAAAATTCTCATGGTCCCAAGCAAAACTCTAAATGGTATTAATAAGTGAAAGAAACAGTTGGTACTCAAGTCTTCACAACGCATGATATGCTGTTTGTATTTTTTTTGCAAAAAAAAAAAAAAAAAAAAAAAACACGGCAACACATTCCATGGATAAAGTTTTGGAAAGCCGTCTTAGTCTTAGCAGCCAAATTTTGTACACCTTTTTTCTTATAATCTACAGAAATGAAATTCAATTGAACCCAAATTTCGTTCTTTTGAAACCCACGACCCTTTTACAGCTCCATTATAAATATGTACGATTGAATTATATAGCGGATAAATCATCATCCAAGACTCGTATATATTTCAACGTAGTTCAGTTTATTAATACTTTCATAAGTCATTTCTGTGAATTTTTAGAAGTAGTAGAGACGATATAGGAGAGAAATACTCATTCTTATTTCCATTGCTTTTCTTTTTTAATTTTGTAAACAGGATTAACTTGATATAGTGTAAGTGTGAAATAAACAATTGAAAATGTTTCAGAATTCTTCAAAAATAACCTCAAAAGGTGTAAGACGTCCACCCACAATAGAATAAATAGCACATAAAATTTCATAGAATAGTCTCCCCTTAGAACATTAATAAGCAATCCAATGAACGTCGTGTACAAAAATAAGTGATGAGGAAAATCTGGTGTGGAAATCTTCATTTCCCCTTCTTCTCTTCTTGTTTCGCTGGAAGCAAGCGATTCTGTTGAAGTTGAAGATAGTGAATGATCCAGACTCTGGAGTTTCCCTGTTGTACCTAATACTGAACTTTAAGGCAGCTTATGTGGCTTTCCGTTGGCCCTACAGGTGTTGAAATAAAATGCTGTGCTTCCCAATTTCCATTAAGTAATCTCATTAACATCTTTTAAAACTAATCTCGTACATTACGCGTGCATTATTTTGATGTTCCATTCAAATGATGCGGATGGAGAAGATTACTATTCTCATGAGTGAATAAATGAGGCACGACCGAACGTGAACTTAGCGCACACACGAACTCCTTGGTGTGGTTTAGAGAGGATTGAATTCTGCGGTCTCTATTTTTGGCTACCTGCCATTCCCCTGCACAATTCGTTTTATGAAATGTTTGATTTAAAAACTATATCAAATCGGAGTTCTGTCCTGCTCGTAGCTATTTCAGCATGCTCGATGATGCAGGGTAACATCATTCTAGCTTCAAGTTTGCTTTGTAGTTGGATGCGATGCCCAAATAGCTCGATTTTTACATTTACATCAAACCGTTAGCGAATGGAGTATCGTTTGAATTCGAATTAAATTTTGGATTTGGATTTATAGTTTCTATTGATGAAAATTCATACCCCTTCATCCCGAATTCATTCCTTTCCCCTGTGGTTGTGGGTTTACCTGCTTCTGTAAGTTTGTATCGAAATGTATTTACGGAAAACAAGGTAAACAGTCAAGTGTAGTTTTACTGATGTAGTGGATTGATTCTGTGAGTTGGAATGATTTACTACGCATATATCTATGGCGCACAAGACAAGACTGTAGCTGTAGGATCATTTTTAAAGTAAGAAACGCTGAGGAACATTTTTTAAAGGTAACACCTTGTTAAGATTGTGCACCAATACAATGGTAGATGTTCAATGGCTGCTGTCACTATTTCTGTGCCTAACTTCCTTAAATAGCACGTTTCTCCTCCGGCAATCATACTAATCATTTTCATTTTCGCCTGATACAATAATTAAGAGGAAAAGTTGTTGTGTTGAAAAGATTGGGACGATTAAGAAAGCAAGAAAGTAAGAAGCTTCCTTAAACCTTCACCACCCGAAAACCACAGAGTTTGTTTCATGATAACTTCCAAGAAAAGAAATAAGGTTACTCAGAAAAATTTATTCAGCGACGTAATGGATGGGTTTTGTGAGTGAGAAGCGATGATATCTGAGGCTAACTGACTGTACACTCTTTCCGATCTCTTTCTTGCATTGTTGTCTTCTGATACGAAATTGTAGTCTGCCCACATTTGACCAGGCACACACACAAATGTGTACACTTTGTTTGTGTGAAAGCCAGGTTGTTTTTTAGGTCGTAAATGTGTTGCAGTGTCGACTTGATCCGAATAGTTGGGGATAGAGTATTTTTGTCCATCTAATGCTAGCATGAATGCACAATTGTATGCTTTTAATCTCTGGGTAAAATCTTCAGTTGTGACATGTTATCCGTGTTCCTGCACGTGGACGTAGATTTTAACGTGCTGGTACTAAGTAGATTGATCACTTTACAGTTGGAAACATTCTAATTATGATGAATGTCAGCAACACGTTAGTGCAAATGCAAAAGATTATGCTTATTTTTTAAAATCTAAATGCGGCTATTTCATTCATTTCCTACATGATTTGATAATGTTTCGTTACATCTAGCAAAACTCAAAACCACATAAAATCACAGTAAAAAAGCTATGAATACTTTACTACCTAAAGATTTTGCATAAATCACAAATAAATGGAGATATCAGAATACATAATTCGTATTAGAAAGACCATAGGTAGTTTGTTAAGCCTGTATTACTGCATTACGTCTTGGGCGTTCGTACATTCTCTGGGGTAATATGAGAACTTAAGCTTGAAGACGCAGAAATCTGAAGACGTCAAGTATTTTGGGATGAACAATGGCAATATTATACGATTTGATTAATTCAGACATAATAGCCTTACTTCACGTAACGGCGATGGAGAAACACAAGTGCTGCTTGAGCTGCAAAGAAGCATAATCTGTAAAAAGCTAGCACACTTCTTATAATAGGTAAGTATTATTTATCATCGTTGCATATTTTTAAGGTTTCAATGAGTGGAGTTTTTAAAACCCTAACAATGCACTCAAATCGTGTTCCAACGTTGAACCACCTATCATAAAAACTAACAACAGCGGTTATAAATCGATATGAAATTTCAAAAAATATTTGCCTCGAAATTTGCTTGAAGTATTACAGAATTATTAATCACTTAACGTAATTTTACCAGGTGACTTATCTTATCTTAATGCAAAAATGTTTATCATTGTATTGCTCTCTGATACGTTGATACGTGTTTCTTTTTTATAAGTACACGATTAAATTTGCATTGAACAGATCTGTCATTGTATGATGATTCTTGAAAAGCCCGTGAAAATGTATTTGGAAGTAGGCTGCATTAGAGGGCCTTCTATAATTGGAGCAAAATGTTGAAATACGTTGATTATGTTAATAATTGAAACACATTTATTTTCTACATTTATTTTCTTGGTAAAATTCGCCTTTGGCATCTGAAAAAAATTCAATCATGCCAAATATTTTTTTTCCGCAAAGGTAAAGGTCAAGTTTAAAGCTAACCAATCCCTCATTAAATTGTTCTTATTTTTACGGAAAACGTTCCTTTAAATAAGCTAAAATTGGAGATTCAATTATAATGTATACAACCCCAGCTAAAGCATCACACATAATATGAGTAAATATAATAAAAGTATTTAAAGTCTATTTACATGAAGTTTGCTTTAAACCCAAATGAATCCTCTACATTATTTTATTGCATAGAAAAATTATCGACTACGACACAGCAATCGCAGCCGCATCGCCTCTAAAGCAGATTATTTATTATATGTACAAAGCAGCCTGCAAAGAAAAGGAGAAGCAATGAGAAAGAATTGGGATATTTGAAGAGTTTACTTTCTATGTTTTACAGTTTTCTTTGCATTTACAGTTACACCGAGACCGAGAATCCATGCAATCCAGGAGCCTATAATAAAGATTTTTGTGAGGCAGAAACATAAAAATAATAAAAATGCACCGATATGACAATGACTATATAGTGAGTAGGTCAAATTTCATTAAAAGGAAATTTGAATATAAACTTTTATTGTGAACTATGAATTTATGAAAATTGCCAAAGTTTTAACACGGTCCAACGTTACACCTACATTTATTTGCTGTTTTTTTGCATTGTCTTGCAATGCAGTTGTAACTTTTATAAGTTATAAATAATTGGAGATTTTGTCTGTTTGCCATTGCGCGCACTTCTTAACCTTTTCATCACAAACACTCTAGAGCAAAGTGTCACTCTGTGCACGTTTTTATAAACTTGCGCTGTATGGTTTCTTCCTTTTATTTTATTTGAAAACGAGTCCCCTCACACTGCTTTTTGTCCAAATTTGGAACGCGAATGTCAAAACTTCGTCATGTGTCACATACCCATCCTCCAGCGTAATTGTTGCTCACGAAAAAAACATCTAGTCACATCTATGTGACACACAATGGCTTTCGGTGGTAATCGTCATCGTGAGATGGTGTAACCAATGAAAAACCTAAAAGCCATTGGAGACAATCATATTTCCTACGTTGAATCTACACTGAAATGACATTATCGCTTTTCTACGGAACATCAGACCACTTGCTTCAGTAACAGACAAACTATTTTGCGGATAGCAAAGTTCCCTTCTTACGCCTTACAGAAGTTTTCATGGGTGGTACAAACCGAGCATTGTAATAATGACCGATATAAGAATTTATTACACTTTGTATTACATTGCAATTTACAGAACTATTAAAATTAACTGTACTTTAATGCCCATATTTGTCCTGAGGAGAAGTTTCACTGCCGTCAATCCAATTTTGAGAGAATAATAGTTTAACTGCGACATAGAATTAAGGTTTGCTGTCAATGAAATTGGCGTATTATGAAATAACACATTGACACATGTGTTACGTATGTTGCCATCATAGAAACACCTTTCACATCATAGAAATCTTAGTACTTACTTGGACGTTTCATCGAACTTAAGACATCGAGCTCGTTTTCACTAAACAATACCCGAGAATACTGTTTTCTTTTGATTACTGAAATCTCACCAACCCATAAATACATAAGATATCTAATATGAAGGGATGAATTATTTCCAAATTAGTCCGTGAGTGAATAATTTTTCGCAACTACTTTTTTGCCTTGAGGCAGATGTAAGCTTCTCCTGAATGACTAGTTGCAGCCATGATAATAAAAATCAATTTGTTCAATGAGGCCGTCCATTTATATGTTAATTATATTTGAAACACTGCAATTATGGAAATGTGCGAATAATAGAGAATTAGTAAGTGAACAGGGATTCAATAGGTAAAAAATACAAATCTAATTAAAATCCTCCGTCGTTCACAATATATATTTCCCTAAGTCTTTCATCACACGGGGTGTCTAATGCGAAGCTTGTTGGGCCTGACAGCAAGCAAGACACCAACTTATACTATTATTAATTATCATCATGTTTTTACCATTTTGCGAAACGTTCTTTAACCCTTACCACCGTACAGAAGAGAAAGAGGATATAGCTCAAACGACTTCCAAATATGAGCCGTTTCATACATATATCATTTTCATCTTCAATAGATGGATGATGGACATAATAGGAAGAAAATGTGCGCAGCATTAAAAAAACGTGCGAGTAAGAATGACGACGCCTCCTAAGAAAAATTATTTTTCCTACCAATACTACTGATTCACCTACTTCCCTTTCACAATTACTGTAGTAAAATATTATTACGACGAAGTAAGCAGTAAACAATCAAAGCGCAGAAAGGTGAATGAATGGTACACCAATCGCTTCTTAACCATGTAACGCATAACTTAGCTGGTTTTAGTCGTGGAAATCTACATCTTACGTGTTAATGAGCTCACCACTTGCCGAAATATGCGCACGAAGACTTATACACACGTACTTTTTCACTTAGGTTTTACCTTAAAATTGAAATTGTCCAGTTCAGTCAACGTAAATTCTGAATACAAAATGATGAGCTGAATAGTTAAAAGAGACCCTAAGAACGCGCCACTAGGGCTGAAGTATGCGTTACTTACATTTCACTGACTGTCATTGTGTCATTATATTTCGATCTCATTGAAACACATTCATTTTCCTGTAATGTACCTTTGCAGCAGCCCATACGATTGCCAAAACCGCAGTAATGTTTTGTTCTCCAGCAGAGGAAAACAACAAAATACTTTAATGCACCAATTCCTTTTATATCTGTTAAAGACGTTTAAGAAACAACATTCAGATCATTCATATCCATATTCTTATAGAATCGTCGCGGATGAATGCGTAGTTTTCTTATAGCTATGCATGCGGTACACTGAGTTGGCAACAAGTTTATATGGTAGGAAACCATCAAATCATTAGATGTTAGAGGGCGAAATAGGAACACCTGGAAATTTGCGATAAGATGAGGGACTGATTTTTCATGTTTAACTAATTTGGGAATATTACTATTCATTTTCAGACCAAAAAAGTCTAATTTAACAAATTTTAGATTATGCTTCGCCTTATTACGACAAGAACAACACATACGAGTTTTTGAGTAAGGAGTATGAACGTGTAGAAGTTCTACATTGAAAAACACCACTTACAAGGCAGAAGACCCATGTACAGGGTGGGCTTCCTTGTCTCAATGAAAGTAACAGGGTTAATTGGCTCGTAAAAACTCCTGAGTCGTGAGGAGAATCACCACTCTTGACAAACCGTAAATTTGTTCCTTCTATTCACAGTGCCAAGACAAACAACAAGTTTTGTATGTGTTTTGAATATTTTCATAAAAAACAAATGCGGTTTTATTTGTTCCAGGTTAAGGGAAAGATATGACAGCGATATGTAGCAGCCCCACTTCCCAGATAACTATTCCAAGATGCATACACATGTTCAATAAATCTGTCTTGAAAGTGACGTTCATGTTTTACCAAATCCTCAAATGTGAAAGCATTATCTCAATCCAGCGTAAAGGACGACACTCATTAAGCTTCAACAAATTAGCGTGGAATGGGCTACTTTTAAAATACTCATGGAACAAATAGTTGGTCAAAAGAATGGTCTTTTGTTGCAAGGTTACGAAATGAGCGTTTATATTACATGTATGTAGTGAGTAGTTTAAATGAATGCATGTATATAGGTATTTTGAAAAATCTAGTTTGGAGCTACGATCAATCACAGATATGGATTATTGTTTGCTGTTTGGTATGTAGGTATACACAGTTACACACTTTATGAACCACATTTTGTCACACTTACCTTTTCAAAGAGAATCGTTAGCCTTTGTTGAAGCGAAATAAATTTTGAGGTATGACTACACAACCAATAAAAAAGAAACATAATGTATTTCCGCGGGATGAAGAAGCAACATGCCTTGCCTGGAGTCAAGGTAGTGGCGAGCTTTCCGTCTACTATTTCTACCACACTGTTGCTTGCTTCAAAAATATAATGAGAAAAAATGCTAAAGATGGTTTCGGAAAGTGTGATGTGCTTTAGATTGTAAGATGGGAAGAGAACAGAAATAACAGAATGTGAGCCAGCAGGTGAGCCCTTTTGGAAGGACACCAAACTGAAAATCTATAGCGTCTCTGTCATAAATGTCAAGAGTTGTGGTGCTCTCTCTTGTTGTGTATAAACAATGTCGGAAGAATCATAACCCTGTTTCGATGAGCAGATCCCATGACGTAGCCGTTGATGACGGTAGAGTATTCTGTGAGAAAAGATAATATGGGCAAGGGTGACTTGATATCAGTCATTCAGTGAAACTAAAACAACCTCAGAAACTGTTGGAATGCATGCCTATTTTTCGATGTACTAATCGTTACATGTGTTTAATAACTATTTTCTCCATGGTGGTTGCTCGACATGAGCATTAGGTTAACTGGGTAGAACGCTCCGTTCATTGCAAAGGGCAAACTAACGAGACATAACAGTTTTATTTCCATTTTAACGTTCCATCCAGTTCATAAACTAAGAGGTATTATGATGACACCAAATTTAACAGTCATTTTTATGTGTAGACACAAGCGACACAGCAGAGTAGAGTCAAGAGAAAACATGCGCGTACGCGTTCCCTTGTTGTTTCCTTTCTCTCTACTGGACGCTTGGAAAAACGTTGCATTCCAAGCAAGGGATGCATACATGTTGCCATTTTCATACTTGATCGCGTAGTTCATTAAAAAGCTGCAATACTTCTCGTGGCTTTTTAATACTCATGGAACGTACTACTGGTAAGACATTATTCAAAGGCAAACTCTTTATTTCACCACACCGGTTAAAACACTACCATATTCGGTTTATTGCTGCCAGTTATTGTATACCTATTTCAGTAGAGGGGTGATAAGATGTTTCGAAATCAGGAATAGACGTTGTTGTGACAAAACTGACATTGAGAAATTTAAGAGTAGAGATTTCAGTAGGCCAGTTAAATGTACAATATTTTGTTTTACTTCTACTAGCTCCCGGTACTTGCTGTTACGTACCTCTCTGCTATGTTTTTGTTTTACTGGTTGCGTGGAACCAATTTTCTTTCATAAGAAAAGACAAATTTCGACTGGATTTGAATTTTATCGTTTCATATCATATCTTTACATCAATAACACAAGACTATGGCCTGCGGATCGTGTTAATTTTGCAACTGCACAGAATTATTTTGTAATTGGTTTTAAATGCACTAGAGTGCTGCGATTAATACTTTGTAAAGTATGCAGTACAAAGATTTGTTAAGCTTTCTAGACGTATATCTTCGGCTTCTCGAAGAAACTTCGCCCCATATCACTTGTGGATACAATTTGCAATAACCTGTTAGCGACGCACTGCTTGTCTTAGAATCTTTTACATCTACAATAATTCCTTAAATAAGGAATAAATGGCAACAGCAGTAAGATATTTTCATATGAAAGCGCTTTTGACAAACGGGCTGCTTAATAAGAACAGTTGCTACGGTATTCTCACTTTCCAAGGATTGCATACGTATTGCTGTATTTACTGTCGTATTACCATTACTACTTTGAGCAGAGATCATGCTTCGTTTCCTCCAGTTGTACATCGGCTTCTTTTCTTGACAGTTTTCGTAGCTTCACATTTTCCTTTAAAGAATTCTCACTTTTTCATGGCTTTGTGAGCTTCTCTTGCCCAACGTTCACTCATTTGGTTACATCCGAAATTCGAATGTGTCACCGTACCACCATACTTGTGTGCCGAGAAAGAGATTAGTGGTGATGGTGCTTATTGCCATGTTGTTTTTTAGTTGTTCTCTGTAACGTAAGCACTCTTGCACACCTCCTTTATAAGGAACTCGAAGACATTTTCATTCTTCTGTCAGAATCCTAGACGATGTTGGGGTAAAGGAATATTTGCAGGTTTGCAGTAGTTGATTGGTTAATGCGCGATTAACACCCTCGCTTACCACTCATACAGCTTTTTCAACCAAGTGTGGCAATAATAGTATAAATTAAGCAATGCCAAATTCTAGCCGGCTTTTTTATCGGTTGCGTTCGCCGATGTGTTTTACATATTTGCAATCAAAATTCATAATTGTCCACGAAAATTGTACTTTTATGCGATACTAGGCTTCTAAACTGTCAAAGTTTAAATTGCCCTCGTAATCTGTGTATTATGTATATGATATTTGATATATTGCGATATTAAGCTAACACATGCTGCAGTAAGTTACGTAAAATAGCTACGTTTTCAACCTGCCGCAGAGATAGAAAATGTTTCCATAGATTCAATGGAAACGCCAGAATGCATGGCTACACTACAGGTTAAGCGGTCCAAGCTACATATTAGCGATATAACAGTTCATGTATTGAGCGGTTCATGTTGTACCTCAGAAGCAGCTTGAGCATCATTCTCATAGGTTGAGTGCGTAGCTTGCGAGCTCAGTCAGGAAATCGAGGCAACGACTTGGGAAGTGCACTTCAAGTTCCTCAAGTAACATATGTTGCTGTAATCAAGTGTCAATGATAATGACTCATATGGACTCCGCCAAAGGCAAACATGCGAATAGGCGCTTTTAGGGAAGTCAAGTAATTTGCGATCCATGATACTAATTTGAAATTGAAAGGGTCATATTTATCCCGAATAGAGTTAATCTGCAGCAGTGTCGGCTACACAAAGCCTCACAACACTTCTTCGTTAGTTTTGGCATTTTATCCCCATAAAAAGATACGTGAATCAGTAGAAATCGAAATTCGTGCATTCTTAGTCGAGAGCGATCATGTTAACAAATGTCAATCAAAAATGGTGAGGGATAACAGAAACGCCCAAGATCATTGTCAAATGGACGAGATACGATTCGTATGGGGGAAATTAAATGTTGCATAATCTAAGGGTTTTGGTCATCTTGGAAACTTTGACGAGATGACGTAGGATGATCATGTCGTTATAACGTTTGGTCGCTTTTTTAAACACGGAGGTGGATTTCGAGTTTCAAGGAGCCATTTCCGTCTTATGTTGTAATAGCTCCAAGCTGCAATTATTCGGTCAACTGCACGCTCCCCGTGAAAATAACAATTTTTAAATTCCTAATAAGCAGTGTCTACACATGAAGAAAAAACACTGAAATTTGAATCAGATAAAAGTAACAACAGGAACAGCTGCAGCTATGACATTGCAATCGATTTTTCCTACATAATCCTGGTGAAACATAATTCCTCAGAGAATTGGAAGAATGAATTAATATTGCGTGTGGCGCAACATTCCATGTTTCTGTCTTGTCATCATTGCTTTTATATACATGACGCAGCAACACTTGACCTGTGTACATTATAGCTTCCTGGGAAGCAATGGATCAATGCTTAAAATGCTCCAGGTTTTTCAAAGTACATATTTTTGCAAAACTGTAGCCAGGATGATGGATTTTCGTGGCATCCATCACGGAATTAAGTTGTTAAAGTTAATCTCATATTTCGTAGCATTTCAGACAACTCGAACCGAGAATGCAAATCATCAAAATAAACTTGGTAACATTTATGTGAGTTCACTACTGACATAATCCCAATGTTCTTCGGAAACTTACATGATCCCAATGTGAGCTTGTCAAACATTATACAAGTACTGATGCAAGTTTCACATAGAATAAATTGATACTCATTGGAATCTGGCTTCATAGTTTGATACCATTTTGTCAAATGCAACCACATCATCATTACCATAAATCTTAACCCGTTGTCAGGTAGGTTGTTTAGACCTACAACGTTCTTCAAAAATGTTGTGGCTTTGGTCAAGTTTACAAGTTGGGGGATATCATGTATGTAATCAGCTAGTAAGAGTCGCATTCCAACGCCAATTTTTCAAAACTATAAAATTTTGTAATGTTCATATGAAATGAATGTCAACATTTAATCTCAGATTGCTGCAAATGTGGAAGTCTTTTGAAATAACCAAGAGGCTGAATATGGTAAATTGCACATAATTCTTCTCTAATGCCCACCTCTAATACGACTTGCTAATTTTTGCGTTCTTAGTATCATTATTTTCATGCTGTTGCAGCTCTAAAACTCTGATTTCATTTTAGTTGTTACATTTCTCCGCAGATGCATGGATGTAACTGATGTAAGTCAAGGAGGCAAACAACGAACATTATTAGGTTTCCGTTTCCGAGATCATTGCTTGCGCTGGTAAGGTGTAAAAGCTATCCTCGTCAAAGATGAAAGAGCTCTACGAACGTATGTCTAAACACAGCGTGAAATATTACTTAATGATGATCCCAAACATAGTAGGAGATATTAGCCGAGCAGGAGCATAGATCTTTCTGAGCTGATGCAAAGCAAAACAAAAACCTGTAAAAAGTCGTTTATTGGTTTTAATGCGATATAGCAATCAATTTTAGTGTGCCAATGCAAATGTTTAGGTTCAGTACATGGAAAAGATACATTATTTAGTCCACATTACAATTATATAGCTAAATAAAATCAGGCGGTATTTAATGCTTCAGTAAATGCAAATTATTACTATACTACTCAATTGAATATTATTTGAAACGCTGTCTAATGCAATCAACCTAAACATTTCCACTTTCCGGAAAAATCTCTGAACATAAGTAACCTTCAACACGACACGGGGTTAGTCGAGATTTCTAAGCTACACTGACTTTTATTTACATGAGTTCCTCGCAGCATAGTTCAACAAATGAAGTCAATACTTTCTGAAAATGAGAAATATTGACAGGCTACGTCATCCGTTAAAAGTGAATAGGTTAGTTAATGGTGCTATTAATGAACTATTTCTTTACATACACTGATTTGATTTGGGTGGTTTATCAATAAACCCTACTATCACTCTCTGCCTCCAACGCAATGCCGCTGAAAAAGCCTACAATTTACTTGCCATGCCGACACGTGCCGGTGTTTGTTACGCATCACGTTTCTGGCAAACAAGTGCATGGATATACTAACTTCACCATAGGCTAAAATAACTATGTATATGTAAGATGTAGATGCAGACTACCACCAAACACCAAATAATGCTGTGTCTAGTTTCTAAACTGATAATCTTTCCTTAAAAGCTCTAAATAGCAACTTTACGTGCTCAAGTTAATACCTTTAGTATTCGAGTCTTGTTTATGTCCTTGTTTTTCGTTGCACGGAAAAGGAAAGAAATTCACGCGTGCAACGTGCGATTTTTCCGGCCGATTCAAGTATTTTGGTATGCTTGTCAAAAAAAATAAAAAATAAAAAACATTACAGTCCAGCCGAAGAAATTAAGTTTACGCAACTGGAGTTGCAAATCAACCATGTTACATTTAAGGTGCTTGCATGCGACTTTTTTCCACTCGTTAGTTAGACTGCATTCTTTACTTATTGTCACGTGCTATTGAACAATCATGTTCCCAGATGCAGGCAACAAGTTGCCATGACCTTCAGTAGAATTTCATCATTTCAGTGATCAATGAGGTATAACCACAAAACACGATTATTTCTAGGGTAAAGCGATATTTCAATTATATAACATGAAAAATCAACCATGATGAATTACAGCTAGCAATTAATATTTTTTTGTAGTGAGAGTAAGGAATTAATATATTTCTACACCTGATAACCCAAAACTTTAAAAATTACAGCCACAGATATCCTGAAAAAGATTCATAAGGCTAAATATGTAATTAACATCTTTATCGTTGCGCTAACTTATTTTACGGCTGTATTTATAGTGTCGCAGCGACAATTTTACCCGAGTTTATGACATTCTCTTTTTTCTATGACTTTCTAGCCATTGTTTTTGAGCAAATGAAAAAGTTGTTCCTGTATCTTCCCTGGACGCAATGTCTTCGCAAATGTAAGTTGGAATTTAACTGCAGAAGAGATTTTATACAACTTTCATGAAAAATTGTAAACATTAACTGTCCGCACTTCTACGCTACTCAAGAGATCATCATTTTGATCTCTGTGCGTAAGAATGCGTTTCTTCCTCCGCAATAAATATCACCAAGATGATCATGATCATCATCATTTAATATCCTCATAGATGTGCCATGCCAGCTAGCTCTGACTCTGACCCGTAAGCTTTTTCCAAATCCGGAGCAGCAGCGGCGGTCCATATTTGGAATGAAATAAATGGAAAAGGGGCAACATCATAATGTAATATACAGGACCGAGATCCAAAATGCAACTCATTTTCCATGGATGATATCTTATACAACGTCCAAAAGCTGTGGCACGTCGCCGTAAAACATACAATTTTATATGTGGCTATATAAATGCATACCTGTAGTGGAGAAAAAAGGTGATACATTATTATTACGGCTGTATGCCGAGGGAGGTTTATCACTACTACTGTTACTACAGCACTTGTCGCAAGAAAAGGAGTAAGTCCTGTCCAAGAGTTCATTATAATAGAAATGTTGAGACAGATCAAAGTATGTAAGTCTGTTTCCCCTCTTCCCTATAATGAAAACGGTAATAATAACAGGCATGCACTTCAATAGTTTATGTTTAACAACAACAGAAGCAAATGTTGCAATTTGTGTACATAAATATGCGTCTTAATGTGTTTCGTTTCAGCCGAACACGACAGTAGAATGGAACAGTGGACCCATAACAATATATCAGAAGAAATAAATCCAGAGTATCGTCATTACATTCCTTAAATATCCCACAGAAATTATGAGTTTTAGCAGTGATAACGACACAATTTGTAATGTTATTAGTGTTACAAATAGACAATAATATAACCATATTTGAGAGAAGTAAGTTTTTAGGCAACATCAAAAATGTGAACATGGAAACTTCGTGAAGAGGATACTTCCTCAAAAATCAAGATACATAGATAAGATGTTCTATCCTTGTATCGCTGAATCATGAGGCGTTCAATAAGCTGTACTGTAAAATTAGAACGCATCAATAGTCTTAAAACAGGAAGTACCGTATTTCCTCCTGATATATCCGCGGCCATAATATGCAAACTGAAGGAAAAATCCGGATAGAAAAAAATTCCAGCACTAGCTATAATCTGCCACTTACTTAAATTGGGTTACACAGAAACAAATATGGGGCAAATATGAACGCTCAACGTTATTCAATCGTACAGTGCATGTCAACATTGGTATCCCATTCAAAACCACCATAGTGACTCCTTATCGACGTTTTTGTGCGGTAAAATGTTGGTAAGTGGTCAGAAATGGATTAAGTATCCATCCAGACTACAATGGAAAACCGGTTATAATGGAAGAAATACGGTATATCATACGCTCTCGAGTAGCTTTTCAGAGTCACCAAGGCAATAATATTTTCATTGAAGAATCTATTAATTTATGTCTTTATGCGTTGCAGATCAATCAAATTAAGTTCCTATGATTTTTCCATTCTCCGACAGTGCTGATCAGGTATGTCGGGCGGACTTTATGAAAGAATAAAAGCTGTAAAGCTTATAAAGACGAAGCTGAAAGCAAAAGAAAATGCTTAGCTACAAAGCTTAGTTAAAAAGCTTAGCTAAAATGCTAAGTTAAAAA